>BJBW01002363.1:29235-85855 GCA_004320125.1 Scolopax mira
AACCTACCCTGTTGGAGCTTGAAGCCGTTCCCTCTCGTTCTGTCACTAATTACCTGTGAGAAGAGACCAGCACCAACCTCTCTATATACAGCATAAACCATTGTTTTGAGCTAACTAAATGAATTAACTAAAAAGACTGCATACCATGTTTAAAAAACATTAACAATTGCTAATAATAGAGTGTTTTCAGATCACATGTGGTTCTTTTTATTTCAGACATCTCAAAGCACTTTGTTCTCATTTTGGGAAAGGGATGGGAATTGTGAAGGGGTTTCTGAATTACGGATAAATGAAGTAAGCCAGTAGCAACAGCAGACCTACAAGTGATTTCACATGGATAATTTTTCGCACAATGTGGCCAGCTTTTATTATCCAGGTTCATCTGAGGATTGCCAAATTTCATGTATGTTGTGGCTAGCCTCAAGAATACTGAGAACCAATGATTTCCAATGTGATCACAATTTCTTTGGATTTTGGCATGTTTTAAAACCTGGTTTCTAAAGTCAACTCCCAAAATCAATTTCACACCAATCACATGCCCTAGTCTGCTAAGGAAGCCTCTTGTCTTCCTTCCCTTAAAAACAGAGTCTCCTTCCCTTAAAAACATGTTTCTCAAAGTTCTTGTGCTCTCAAATTAATATAGTATTGGAGTATAATTTGTATACTCTAGAACCATAATTTTTCCTATACTTAGGAGAAAGTGAAGAACGTAATCCTTATTAATACAAATCATTTTATTCTTCCTGGTTTAAGATAAATATTTGCTGTTAACCAAAATATCAGGATTTGCTCAGTTATTGTAATTGGCACTATGTCTTTCCAAATTCATTGAGCTTTTCTCCTAGCTAGCATTCAGGAGTGTGACAATAAAAGGTGTAGGATGTTGACTTGAATATTATAAACACTGACGTGTTTATGTATTTTTCACATTGCACTAAGAAGATACTGTTGCCACATTCAGTCTGCTGAGCAGAGCAATCTGGATGCCATTTCTTCAGTCAGATACATCTGCACCAAGAAAAGATTCATTAACTGACTTTACTGATGTTGCAGTTGTTACATGAAAAGTCTTGATTTTTGTCATGGTAGGCTTTTGATGCATTTGTATCTAATTTCTATTTACATTGCTTTGTACCTTTTGTATCATCCGTATTTCTTGTTAGCTTGAGCAGATTTTAAGATTGCATGTTGGATTAGTGCAATACTAGTGTCACTGCAAATACATGATCATGCAGTAAGCCAAAAGTAGAATGTGTTGGTGCTGATCACCTCAGATAACAGTTGAGTGTGTTTTGGGGTATTTTGGGGTTTGATCTGGGTTGGGTTTTTTTTAAATAAAACTTTTTAAACATTTTTGTCCTTATAGGAACTGAATTAGGGAAAGTAATTTCGAGAGTTCACTTTAGTATTTTTGTTTTTCTTTTCAAAATAACTTCTAGATCAAAGGGCAAGTACATGTTTCTCTAACATCGTGAGTGGCCGCTGTGCACAGGAGCTTCCCGGTAGGTTCACCAAAAGGCAGTGCTGCTGTGAGTCTGGACGGTGCTGGGCCATTGGGTCTGTTCCAGAGATGTGTCCTGTCAGGGGATCTGGTGAGTGTCTTGTTGGCTAGCTGGTTTTCTCCTTCTTGCTGTCTGTTCTAGTTGAGGTGGAGGTCACTGGAATATTTTAAACTGTTTTAAAATGTATGCTAACTGGAAAAAGTCAGAAATTACATTATTATTCATTCTTGTGTTTTTCATACTGATGTTACCATCTGTAAGCCGTTTTTTCTGGTCCATGATTGTTTGGGACTAGTTTCTTTAACGTCCTTTTGTTGACTTTGGAAATAGTACTTGGGAAATGGGAAAGGTTTTGTGGTCAAGCTCAAAGAGGAAATGACTCTGAGGGTCCACAGTTCATTTTGATTTAAAGGAACAGCTGCTCTCTTGTTCCATTAAATTTTGGTTACTTTGAACTAGAAATGCATCAGTATTTCATTTATACTTTCAAGTCTGCTCAGAGAACAATAGTCTACATCCCTAGTGAAATGTATTTTCAGTTTATCTATATGAAGATCTCTGACTGACCAGGGAGTTACAGTGCTGCTGGCAACACATCAACAAAAAATTTTCAACAAATAGTTGTAAATTACAGTATATCCTTCTATTTTTTTTTAGTGTCCTTCTTTAAATAACTCCTATCATATGGATTAGGAGTGGGAGAGGGAATGCACAACATCAAAGAAATGAGGATTGGGTGTTCTGTTTTTTATAGCATACAAAGATCTCTGTCGTCCTTACAAACTGACTCTGAAGGGTTGATTTAATTTATGCTTCTCTGTGTGTTCCTGTTTAATAGATGAACACCGCAGACTTTGTGTGGATGGTGCTTCTGCTGGAGGTGGTTCCAGAAGTGGTGGGACAGGAGGAAATGGGTTCCTTCCTGGTGGCAATGGCAATGGCTATGGCCCAGGAGCAGGATTCATTCCCATCCCTGGAAGCAATGGTTTCTCCCCAGGTGTAGGCGGAGCAGGGGTAGGGACAGGTGGTCAAAGTCCCAATGGAAATGGCCCAATAATTACAGGCCTAAGTGAGTACTTGCATTGTTCTGACTTGTTTCTTTTGGTTTTAATTCCTTTATTTTTTCCTTTCTTTCTGCTTAGTTTTTAGAGTGGAAATGATATGGTGTTCTTAGCATGAATATCCCTTTGTATGTAGGACTTCTAAGAGACCTGAGTTGATACATTAGTAAGTTCAGGAGCCCTTGAGACTGTGCTCTCCCTGCTGATCGGTCTTGGTCAGCACTGATAAAACTCCAAATTCATGAGTGTTTTCAAATAAAGTAGGGTTTAAAATAAACTGTTCTTTTTTCATTTTCTTCCAAATGTAAAACTTACTTGTCCTGCAGGAACACTGCACTGATTGAAAGCCCAAGATGAATAATGCTCACAAGGAAGTCTCACATATGTAAAGTTGCTTGTAACAAGCATAAGCATGTCTTTAGGATCAGAACTGTAAAGTAAATGCAAGGAGTATTATAAAGACAGGTACACTGAAAATAGTAAACATACAGGAAGAGATGTCTTCAACTTTCACCCAAATTGTGGTTTATTCTTGAGGCCTCTGACAATCTAATCAGGTTGTACACCTAAATAGTAAATTATAATTGACTGTATAATGTGTTTTTTCTTTCTGAGAGCTACTTGGTTTTGTTAGTTTACTGTCACATCAATAGAGCTTGGAAAAAATACTTGATGGATATATTTATGCACCTAATAACATACTTTCCGAAGCCAAGTATAATCTTCATATTCTATTCTATGAATTCTATGAAGATTATTCTATTTGAAAATACGAATATTTGTCTCATCTTCTGTTGTGTGTTTTTTTTTTTTAATTAGCAATACTCAATCAGACAATAGACATCTGTAAGCACCATCCCAACCTTTGTTTAAATGGACGTTGTATACCAACCCTTTCTAGTTACCGATGTGAGTGCAACATGGGATATAAGCAAGATGCAAATGGGGATTGTATCGGTAAGTGCACATTTCTAAAATCAATTTTTTGCTTTTAAAATGCTAATATTTTCCACTTTAAATCTGTGGTTTGTTTTTTCTTAAAGTATATTCTTTCCCCCCCTAGATACATATAAATTTTAATGATACTACTCTTGTGTAAGAGAGTGCAAAGATCATGATATTATTTACACCAGAATGATTTAAAATGTTCTATAAAGTTAACTGTTTGCTTAAAAAAAAAAAAGAAAACTTTAATCTCAAATAACTGCTATTGAGTATTTCTGTACCTGATGGTTATTGTGCATTTTTGTCTTCACTTCCAGTAAAGCAAGTTCTGTTCCACGTACTCTTTTGTTATGCTCACATGCTCACTACTTTATTGCTACAGGAGTTTGTGTCAAGTTATGTTCAAGATAATGAAGGGCATAATTTATGTTTTACCAGCTCATAAGGATGAATGACAGTTTGAAAGATACCAAGTCATTAATAAGATGCATTAATTAACTTTGGTTCATCTTTGCATTTCCTGAAATTTAATGCTGACTTCTTATAACAAGAGCTGAATTTGGGTTTGGCAACCTGCCTTCTGGAAGAATATGCAGCAACTGTTGAATAGCACTTTTGCTTTGATGACCCTCTTCCTTCCCATGTTTAAGCTTTCTGTTTTCCTTTCTCAAATTGACTTGATGTACTGCACCTGAAAGTTTGTGAGTCCCCTTAGCAAGGCCATTCTCTTGCAGAGAGGTCAGTTATAGCTAGATTGTTCCTGGCCATTGTTTGTACACACTCTTCTTAAGAAATGTCAGTTGGTGGAGATTACAGGCAGTTACAGTAGTCCAATAGTTGAACTTCCAGAAAGTTTGAAGAATGTCTAATCTAATTTAAGCACTATTTTGCACAAAATTTCAGCTCATTGTTTCTTGTCATATCCCCAGTGCCTTCCTCTTTGTACTTTTGTGTACTTGAAAATTGTTACTGGTAATTCTTCCGAGTTGTTCTCTATGTTATAGCAAGCCCAACCTTTTCAGCATTTTTTGTTTGGGTGAGAGTTTCGTGCACCTCTGATCTCTGGCTACAAAAATCAGGAGACTTAGTCTTCTGCTGCATCCTTGGGCCCCAGGATATTGTAATGCCCCAGGCATTGTAAATGAGGAGTGGGTGTTTTACTATAAATCTGTCTTCCATGGATATTCTTTCTTCACAGTACACGGAGAGAGCCCTGGCACTTTTGTTCCCAGCACTAAATTTTGCACTGCTGAAATCAGTAATATTTTGAAGTATGTTGGACCTTGACTCAAAGAACTGTCTTGGAATGCTCTGAGCATCTTCTGAGAGGGCAGATTGAACTAATGTTGATGGATGAAATATAGTTCACAGCTTGTATTCATATTCCTTGATTACTAGGGGGGCAAGTTGAAAATATCTGAAGCACACAAATGTTTGTTAACTATTTGATAACATAATATATTTATGATATTTTTATTACTTTTGCTTTCTAAGTTCAAATGAAGAAATATAGATGAGAAATTATAAGAATCTGAATATATGATTGTTATAAAGTTAGCAACTGAAAAACGTGAAAGGCTTTTCTAAATTGTACTTTTTGAGGCAACCATCTTGGGTTTGAATCTTAAAAAACAGTGATAAATAAGATTGTCATGGAGTGCTGATGAGTGGATTATGGTGAGTGCTGCTCATGCTTGTAAAGAATTATTCTGCATGAAGAAACATACTGAAAGAGCACATATCTGTAAAAAATGAGCCTGCATACCATGGAAAGGCACAGTGTCACTTGTCCCTAAAATAATTTCCTGAGCTACTTTGTGCTTCATATCAGCAGGTAGCATAAATGTGGCATGTGATTAAGTAGCAGTTCACAGCGTCATATGAAATTTGAATGCTGTTAAGCTCACAAAGCCTTTTTTTAATTTGCAAAGCATAAATAGAAATGCAGAGTTAAAATAATTAGTATGGCTTGATTATTAATCAAATGCGTATATTGATAATGTGACATACATAAGTTAAAGGACTAAGAAAAAACGAGTTGTGGAAAGTAAAGGCAAACCAAAGCAAATCTTGATGCAGATAGTATGATTAACTCCTAAATAAGAGGTAACTCCAGATAAAATACTAGATATTAATACTACTAGGAAATAGTAGTATGCTAAGTAGATGAACCAATAGCCTCACCTGAGCTTGGCTTACCATTTAGAGTTCTGCTTTCAGTGAACAACAGTTTCAATAAACACAGGCACAAAAGAAGTGGTGCCTTTGGCTCCTTTTTGGCTTACCAGCCTAAATGACCAAGTATTCATGTACTAATTTCTCTTGAGAGTGGCTTTTTGGATTAGTCCAGGAAAGGATTAAACTCTCTGGTTAAGCCTATTTTGAAATGCTTCATTTGCTCAATCTTTGTGCCCCTTTATAGTTAGGTTGCAGCAAGTGAAGCTATATGGATTTAACTTAAACTTTTTTGTTTTTCAATTCTTATAGAAGAAATTGTGCATGAAAAAATGAAGTAGGGCAGCCATCTGTGGTTTAAAAGGCTTATCAGATTTAAATGTACCAGTGCTGAAAATGATTCTTCTTAATAGCTGTCTGGCATTGAGTCCCTTTTTCTTCTGTGGGGTCACCCTGTAGACCACCAGCCTTGCCATTCACCCTCTACTCCAGGCTTGTGATAATAGTGAAGTTGTATCTGATTTTCAGTTTCAGTGCCTGAAAACTGTGAGGCTAGATTGACAGGTGCATGGAAAAAAAGATACATTGTTTACCTGTTTAATTCTCTAACAGAGTTATGTGCCTAGGAAAAAGGTGTATTCACTTAGGAAAATTATCTTGACTTCGTAATGCACACCTTAGCATGAAATGTTAGTCTGATAGCTGAGGCAATTTTGGATGCTTTGGGATCAAAGCAAAAATTTCAGCTGGTTTAACAAAAGTGGAAAATGCTGTACCAGATACAGTAATCTCCTTGATTGAAAACAAGGAAAGAAATCAATTGCTTCCAGCAAGTGTAAGTCTCTTTTTGCCTATTTTTTTCTGTATGAAACAGATCAGTCATTATTTTGACTCTTCAGTTGTTTGCTTTTTGAGTAATTGCTTATATTCAGGAGACTTTTTATAAGATAATATATTTTATTAATATTTATCGTAGATAACACAGCTTTGTTTCACAGTTATTTTCTAGTAGTATTATAAAGAAGTAGCCACAGTATCTTAAGTGCCACACTGAAAACATTGGTTTGTGAATGGTAATTGCTATAAATCACACAGAAAGTTGTCTTGGAAATGTAGTCAGGAACTTCACTACATGGAATTTCTGTGTGTACTGATACATATTAAATGAAATTAAGGGCTTGCTTGAATTGGACTTGGATACCCTTCTCATAACTGAAAGAACAGTTTTGGGGCATTGGGAACAGTTACATTTCACTGCATGGCGTAAGGTTAATGGTATATAATTGAACATGCTTCCATACTGCTCTGTCACTGGCTGCTTACTCCCCAAGCAATAAATAAAGAAGCCAGACATTGATAGATATTTTTGTATGGAGTTAAAGTCTTCTTTCAAAATTACCCTGCCAGATAAAAAAATTGCATTATTACATAGTACTTTAGACTGAAACTTGTATTATTATGCTGCTGTCATTATGGAACATACTTGATGAGTTAAGGACCATAAGTGTACTTGGTGATCTGACACTGAATGGTCAGTCCCTTTCCTCAAACTGATAGACAGCTGTTTCTTACCTTTTCTTATTTCTTTATATTTATAAAGAACTCTAGATAAAATTGTAGAGACTTTGAAAGTGGCAGCAAGCCTGTAGCTGTATTGTGTTGAATTTTAGTCCTTTTGAGAATCCAAATCTGCATATTTTAAGTTTTGTAATGTATCTTGCGGGGGGGGGGGGGGTAGAATTTCCATACTGTGTCTAGTGAAATTCTGAAAAACGTTACAGATGAAACACTGAAAACTGAAGATAAGTGTAATGCAAGTGGTGAAAGAGAAATATTGACACTGAAGAAGGGTGTGCTGGTAGATAGAATAAATGGGTTAAATACCTCTGTCTCAGATGTTTCCTGTTTATACTGCTGGAATACGCATGGTTGCAATGCAAACTCAAAGCCAACAACTCCTTTATATTAACATATATTTGCCATTTCCCTCTTTTATCAACAGCTTATAAAAATAAGAGCATCTTAAGATGCATATTTTATATGGAAATCATCTGATGCACATGGCTTTGGAAGGATTTTCTAAGCTTAAGTCAGCTATTTCATAGAGGAACACTGCATTCCTGCTGTACAATTTATAAATTAATTTACAGCAGGATATATTTCTAGCATGAACATGCTTTCTTCAACAGATGAAGCAAGTTGAAACTTATAATAGAGAAAGTTATAAATGTAATTCTCTGTAGGAAAACTAAACAAAATAGATGAGTGCCATATCTAGTATTTATAAGTTCTCCCTGTCCTCCCTTATGCTAAAGCACGATAAATGTACAGTAAAGTAATTTGAATTAAGACATTTGGCAAGACTTTAATATAAAAATGTGGTTTAGAGTTTGACATTTTCTTGGTAGCTGAGGACTTTGTTATGAAGAGATTATGAATGATCCTCCTTGACCCCCCATGTCAGTGAGCACTGAGTTAAAAATACCCAATCTAGCACTCATGAGAAAGAGTATCCCAACAGCCAGGTAGCATAGAGATGCATGAGAGCAGAAAGTTACTATAATTACATAAAACTCTACTGCAGTATAAAGACACTGTTACTGTTTTCTTCATTCTATTTAACACTCTGAATTGCTTTTTTCTTTATCTTGTCTTTATCTTGCTTCATTCTTGTGGTTTTACTGGAGTGATGTTATCAGCTGCTATGCAAATGTGAATGAGGTAAATATGCGTGAAAGGAGGTATTTGATTCTTCCATTTACTTTGCCTTCATTCATGCCACTGTTTACCCAAAACAGTCTGATTGCATCTAGGCACCAAGAATGCTGTAATCCAGCTCATTATATCAGTGATTTCGGTAAACCCAGATCTCTTTGATATGCATATTGGTGGCTGAGAGAGTTGGAGTTGTTCAGCCTGGAGAAGAGAAGGCTCTTGGGGAGACCTTATACCAGGCTTCCTGTGCTTAAAGGGGGGGTTGCAGGAAAGATGGGTACAAACTGTTTTAGCAGGGATTGTTGCAATAGGACAAGGGGTAAAGGCTTTAAATTAAACTAAGGAAGATTTAGACTAGATATGAGGAAGAAATTTTACAATGGAGGACGATGATGAAACACTGGAGCAGGTTGCACAGTGAGGCAGTAGCTGCCCCATCCTGGAAAACATCCCAGGCCGGACAGGATGGGGCTCTGAGCAACATGGTCTGGTTGGAGATGCTCATTGTAAGGGGGTTGGACTAGATGACCCTCCCAACCCAAACTATTCTATGATGCTATTGGTTTTAACTGTGTATACATTAACAGAATAAAACCCGTGAAATATGTATGGTCATGTTTAGGGTTAAATTAGAACAAAGCTAACCTTTTGCTGTTTGTTGGAATTAAGTCATTCACGGCACAACACTTTCTGGAAATACGTAGGGTTTTAACATATGCATGTTTTTATAAGTTTAATTTCTTGTTCCATACCATTATTATCAAGATGTAATGAACTAAGTTTTAGAACTAGGCCTGAATAAAGGTGAGTAAAAATTTTCCTGGTATTTCTGGTAGTGTACATTGCAAAATGCATGGGAAAATTGTCATTGCTAAGAACGGATCAGCAGTGGCTTTACTTACCTCCATCTTCCTATGGCAGTTTACAGACAGATACCACAAATCAGCATTGGCTTTGTGATGTTAAAGCCTACCTAAATGAAGAGATGAGTAATTTCAGACCTGTAAGTGAAATGGAAGGCATAGCTGGAGGGAAAAAAGTCATACTAGAAAAGGTGACTACATGGGGGATTTCATTAAGGTCTCTATTCAGCTTGTAACCTTGAGTTTAGCTGTAGCAGAGAGGAGCTGCTCAGGTCATCCTCTGATAGCTGAGGGTGAGACTGAGCCAGCAATCCTGTCTAACAGACCAGGGGGATGCACTTGCTCTGCTTCCCAGATTACAGAGAGCAAGAATCCTAGCAGGGTTTCGGCGAGCATAATGGGGAGGAAGAACCAGTGTTATTTTAGAGCTGGGAATGGCTGCCTCAGGCAAAAGACACAGCTGGCTTACTGGCAACCACTGGGGATCAAATTTAGGAAGAATTCTTGGAAGGAGTTAAAGTTTTCGGAGTGCTGTATCAAATTTATTTCTAATCAGTTACCTAAGATATAAGGTGGTTAACGTGGTTTTGGTTGCACCCAAATACTAAAAACCTTGGGAAAGGAGAGTAAGGTACATTCCAGAAAAGGGCTAGATTGAATCTGGCATTACTCCAATGCAAAGGGGCTGAGGGTGCAATGGGGCATTAATGATTGAAACGTGGTGCACAGATTGTGGTCTCATTAAGAATCCCTCCTGCTGCTGTGTGGCCCCTCCTCACATTTCTACGATAAACTTCTAATACACTGGGTAGTTTTTGGATGCCATGATTTGCTCTGATTTTAAAATGCCAATTTTGATTTGCATTGGTTTTATTCCAAAGAAAAATGAATGGTTATTCACTTAAATGAAACTATGTGGAATAAAGTTCACTTTGACTAGGCAACTGTCAGATCTCATCCATTAAAATCCTCACATGTATTTTTTCTTTTGTCTTTCAAGATGCTTATAAATGACGCAGTAAGATTTCATTTCTTAAAATTGTCTGCCTAGTTGGACTAAGAACAACTCTGTGTTCTTAGGAAAGTAATGATTTTGCACCAAGAACAAGTTTTAGTATTTAGCGCTTGACTCTCAGTGACTGTCTTTTCCAGTTAGAAACTTCTAGACTTGAAAAAAAAAGTTGTATGCATTGTGAAGTCACTAATGCTCCTCTGTGCTGCCAACAGATGTTGATGAATGCACATCAAACCCATGCTCTAATGGAGACTGTGTCAACACACCTGGTTCCTATTACTGCAAGTGCCATGCAGGTTTCCAGAGAACTCCTACCAAGCAAGCTTGCATCGGTAAGAAAATTTGTTTTCACGTCTGCTGACACTGCAGATGTTCTGACCCCTTGTGTCAGATCCCATTGGAGTTAAAAAGGTAGCTAGCAATATAGTTTCAATAAATCTTTAATTTGAGCTCTTGTTCTGGGCTACCATTTGATTTGTTCTGTTGTTGCCTTTTAACATGTATCCATTATTCTGGAATACTTGTCACGTGGCTGGGATATTCCCCAGCAGGGAGTTCTACACTAAAAATCAGGAAATAGACTATTGGTACAGCAGGTGCATATTTATATATTTACACAGATGAATGTGTGAGTAGGTTTTTTGAAGTATTGATAAAGTAATTGCTGAGTGTTAGAAAATATGGCATTTTAGCATGTATTGAACAAGTCTGTAAAGTAATGTTTCTCCTATCACTAATGAAATGAGAATAAATTTTTTAACATCTTTGGAAAATTTTTTCAAGTAATACTTAAATAATATTTGCTAGTATTTTTCAAAGTAATAATTATCACTACATATGTTTTTATCTAACAGTAATTCTCTGATCATGTGATCATTTTTTTTTTCTTAGATATAGATGAGTGCATCCAGAATGGTGTTCTTTGTAAAAATGGTCGGTGTGTAAACACTGATGGAAGTTTCCAGTGTATTTGCAATGCTGGGTTTGAATTGACTACAGATGGAAAAAATTGTGTGGGTAAGAACTCTTCTAAATAATGGGGCAGGCATTAGCTTAGTAATTCTAGAAACTGTACTTCATACTACAGTTAAGGATCATTAAGGATTTACCTTTTTTGAAGTAAGGTATGACCTGAGGTGAACTTAGACCCCCTGCATTCAAACAGTTATTGTTCGGAATTGCATGATTTCAAAGAAAACTTGCAGTAATTTTTGTTTTTGAAGCCACATCTCTCCTCAAGAGTCCCAGGTAACTCAGTGCCAGGAATAACATTTTTCCCTAAAGCTTTTTAGCAAATGCTCCATTTATCAGTGCTGCTGAAGAAATAACTGTTTTTAATTTTGAGTATACTGTGTCAAAAAAAAAAAAACTTCCTAGATAAACAACACACTCTTAATTCTGTCAGATGACTGAAGCTTTTTATCCTTTCATGTAGGAAAGAAAGAGGCACCTTGTTCTTCCGTGCTTCCATACATAGTCTGCTGAGACAGACAAAGTAACTGATCACAGTGGGAAAAAAAAATGGCTGCTTTGTCTATAGAGTGAAAACTCTTTAGCTACTTCATCAAAGTTATGAGTAGAATTTATATCTTCCAGTGAAGGAATATGTGATATCAGTCCTGATCATTTATTTTTACTGTGTCATCTTCTGTGAGGTGAAGAACTATAAGCAGCTTTCTTTGCAATATTTTGCAGATCATGATGAATGTACCACTACAAACATGTGTTTAAATGGGATGTGCATAAATGAAGATGGAAGTTTTAAATGTATCTGCAAACCAGGATTTGTTCTGGCTCCAAATGGGCGTTACTGTACTGGTATGTAGAACTGAGGGGTAATGCAATAAGACAATGTTGATTGAAAACGGCTTTTCTGGTCCATTCGTTCATGCAAGAATGGCAATCTCGTTACATGGATTTAATATCATACTAATACATTACCATTACAGTAGATTTCTTAAGCTGCCTGGAATAGAAATATGTCTTTCACTTACAGAAATAAATAACGAAATTGTTTAATAGTATTGTGAAAGATACAAGAGATGATAAATTAGCTTTTGAAAAGTCTTGGAGCACTGTAAGTACAGGCCCTTCATGATACGGTGAAGTGAGCAGCAATACGGAAAGTTTAAGAGGTTTAAAAGATTTTCCATTGATGAACACACACAAGTATGTTTTCCATATCATTATTCTGGCAATTTAGAGTGTATAACACTTAAGACATTGTATTTGCCACATAGCATTACAAACTTTTTAAAGTGAGGTCATTGAAAACTAATATTAAACATTTTAGGAGTAGACTATGATTTAGCTTCAGTTTAAGTAAGTAAAGTAATGCAAGATACCTGTTGTGCCCGTAGCAGATTTGAGCTTGAGACATTTTTAGTAAGTGCAAAATCATCTAAATAGTTAGTTTCCTGATTTGAACTTGAACCATTTCTATTAATTGTTGTTTTCTTAATGTTTGTGCAGCTGGGCTGTTGACTTAGATAGAAATTAATGACCACTGAAAAGTTCTTTGAAATTAAAATCTACCTTCATATGGATAGTCTGTGGTTGGTGCTTTCTTAACCACACTTTAAAGCAATGCTATGGTATCATGGGATGGACAAAGGGGAAATTTTATCATTAATTTTGATTAATGTAGAGTCTGAAGTGCCTCTAATCCTACGGATTTCCTGTTGGCTTGTTTTGTTGGTGGAACTTTGATTATATAATGTAATTCCAAGATGAAATCTTTATTAGAAACTAAACAAGGATATGTTGGTGATTCGTCTCCTATTTCCTTTGCTGATGTTCTAAAAATACTGATTGTAATCTGCTTAAAACTAGTGAATAGATTGTCGAATTGTGTTGCCTCCTGATAGATATTGATGAATGTCAGACATCAGGAATTTGCATGAATGGTCATTGCATAAATACTGAAGGATCCTTTCGGTGTGAGTGTCCACCTGGCTTGGCTGTTGGAGTTGATGGACGTGTATGTGTAGGTAAGTGAGATTTTTATTTTCATTGAAAAGCAGATGGAGTTACAAAGTTGTCAAATTAAAGAAATGCATCACATGACATCCTTCTAGGTAATGTTGACAACAAACCACAGAGGATTTATTTGTCTGGAAATATTTGTCTTTTTTCTGCTGTGTGTTTATGTTCATGTATGTACATGTGTATATATTTATACACATATATTCATATTTATATTCAGTCATGCCTCATCCACTCCAAATCACTAAAATAGCTACGTATCTTGGTTGCAACACTGATATTTCTGCACTCCCCTTTTCATTTCTTTCTCTAATCTGAAAACATTTTATTTCTATAAAATAAATTTACAGAATTTACTCTTCTTGGCATCTCTTTTGGTTTTAGGCATACATTTTTTAGTATGCTGGTGAATAATCTTTTGTCAGATAATCTGATCTGCAGCCTCTTATCCCCTTAAATGTTACTGGTTGGCAGTTAAGAGGTTCTTCACCCAACTCAACCAGTAGCTCTAACATAGCTTCACAGAGCTTGCCAGAGAAAGGTGGAAGATTTGCAACCTGATGAAGAATTTAAAAACATAGAGGGCAAGAAGTATTCAGTTTCTTGTTTTCTACCAAGTGTTGATGAAGAGGGTGAAGAGGAATACACATTTTACAAACATTTCCAAGAGTGATGATACTACAAGGGTCTATGGTGCTGCAAATTCCTTAAACCAGTTTAATCCACAGGAGATTCATCTGTGGACAGAGAGAGTCTTTCCCTTCTGCATATCATAACATCACTTCTGTATCCCATAAGTTTCTTCTCTCCTAGCTGGTGAATGTATCTATGATCAGGAATGACCCAAGCCTCAGTTGGTGGATAGGCATGAGATGGCATTAAGCTTCAGCAGGTGTATATGCCTGGAATGGAGCCTCCTTGAGTGAAATGTGCACGGCTGGCAACACAGTAGCTTCATTTCTGGTAGGGGGTCTTGTGTGCTTCTTGCTGCTGGTTACTGGACTGCCATTGGAGCTGGTGTTAGATCAGGCCAACTTAGATCAGGTTAAATCATGATGTTTAACAGGTTCATGAAGCAGTAAAGGCAGAGAGGAAACCATTAGCTTGGCTCTGCAGTAGCCCTGTATATTTATCAGTGCTGCGACTGTTTTTGCCGATGGACACATGTGTCTTATCAGTCTATAACTTATCTGCATGTGTTCAGATAAAGGAAAGAGAGAATTCGCCACAATGTTGGGAGGTTATCTTGCACCAGGGGGATGTGAGATACTTGGTGTTGCTATTATCAAATCAATCAAAATAAAATTTTAAATTATGCAGAAGTTCACAATTCTTTAAAATAAAATCTAGTGCAATCATTACTATGACCTGCCTGTGCAAGCTGGCCCTTTCTGTTACACTTCAGTCTAAAAAAATGCATGATAAAAACTCAGAATGCCTTAAAAATAGGCTAGTAAAAAGCCAAAACACCTTCTCAGTCTCTCAGTTGGAACCCAGATATTTGTTGTTTTAAATAAATGAGATTTTTTAGTAAGCAAAACTGTACTAAAGACTGAACCAAAAAAAGCAAGATTTATTCTCTCTTATGTAGTCGCCAAGTTGTTTTTCTTCTGATTTATTAAACATTTGGAGAAAAGCAATGGAAAGATAAAACAATGAGAAGAGGCTTGCTATACTGTTTTAAATATAGGAATTTCACTGCTAGTGGCACAGCAGCAAAACCAGATTTGAGTACAAGCTGTTCAGTACCTTTTTTGTGGTCCAAGTTGGCCTCATCTTTACCCCTGTCAGTGATACAGCTGCAGAGAATCAATGCAGTGCTCAATTTTCTGTGCTTTCATGTACTTAATTCTACCACTTTGTTAATGCTTCACAAGTTAGCCATCAGCTGTGAACACTACTTTTTATTTTAAAATGTTCAGCTCCACATGTCACAGTGCTTTAAGGTTTACCATAAATGTTTAAGTTTTCAACTTAAATAAATATCCTTAATATGACAAATAAATATCCTTAATATGACAAAAAAAATGAAAGGCAAAATTCATTTTAAAAAGATGATGCAATTATTCCAGGCATAAAATAACAGGAAACTTCAAACATTGCATAACAAAGATATCTTCATACATGACCTTTAGAACAGAATTTCTGAGCCAATCTGCTGTTCAGAATTTTTTATATATGTGTGTATACATATGTGTGTGTTTATATATACATACATGTGTGTGTTAACTACACATTATTCTTTCTGACTGGCTGTTTTGTTCCATATATTACATGAGTAAACAATACTTTTTCAGTCTGACTGCTAGTGTAGTGTAAAATTTAGTAAGTTACATGGGGATTTCTTTAAAGAGTATTCCAATAAATGTGCTAGGCAATTAGCAAAAATATAAATTGAAGAGCTTACAGTCCAGTTCTCTCACTTTTACTTTGAGCTGTATTTTACTTCTGAAAACTGCCATTGATTCTGGTTGGACTTTTCATAGTATAAATTACTCTTTTTTTACTTAGTATTAATAAGTATTGCAGAGTCAATCACAAAATGTTATACAAGCTTGGACAAAAAAAAATACAGCACGGGGGAACAAATGCTTGGAAAAGGGACAGATAGATAAATGATCAGAGCCAAACTAGTATTTGCAGGCATTTCAGGTTTGGCTATGCTTCTATGCAGCTCCATGCTCGGATACCTCAGCTGGCCCTGGTGTTGTGTGTTTGTGTATCACTTCAGAACTTGAACTGAGCTATGGCTATAGCTTTGCACGATGTTGGTTGTTCTCTGCTGAGACACTTTTAATTCTAATTCAGTCTGAAGTTGACATCTCTACCAAAAGCTAAAGCCATCCAGGACAAAATAGCTAAGTTTTATTTTACACTGGTTATGTTGCAGAACTGTACCTCAAAGTGCCTGTCATAAGTCTTGCATTATTTGACCTTCTAAGGCATCTGGATGGCTGCACTGACTTTCACTGAGGTCAACCACTGGTAAACTTGATATTAACCACAAGGTGGTAACATTTGCAGAAGAGATAAACTACAAAATTTAAGTGTCTAGAAGTGCTATTTTCTGGGAAACAGTGGAGTTTCCCATCAATAGGCATGTGATTACAGCAGCACCAATGCTAAATTCTGATCCAGGGCAGTGGATTTGAGTGTTTTGAAATTAGTAGCCAAAGGCTGATCAAACTATATATGAGGAGCAGCGCAGGTCCATCAATAAAGTGCTCGCTTAGAACTGTTGTGACATGGGGAACCTGGGTTTGGTGAGGTGCCTACAGCAGCTAAGTAATGGATAAAGCAATGCCTGTCTTTCTCATCCTTGCTATCAGCACAGGAAGCACAGCACAGGGAGGATATTCTTCCTGTCATGCCATTGCTGTTGTGGTTCTTCCTCTTGCACAGGCTTTGTGAATCCCTGACTGTGTAGATAAGACTGTTTTCCTATAGCTAGTTAGGCTTGGCCTAATTATATATTTGGGGATATATCCTCCCCAAATTCCCCATGCTGTTTCTATAAAAACTTTGGTTTACATGGAAAAGCACTTGCTCTCTTCTGATGCAGAGCAGTTGCAGTACATCTGTAACTTCCTCCAGCTGCTTCCCACACTTCACATCTTTGAAGACCTTCCTACAGAGTATTTCTTTCACACCTTCCAATTCCCAGGCTCCCCCCATGCCTGCAGTTTCCCTCGTTGCTATTTCCTTCCCTTGAATTGCTTCTCCATTCTCTCCCAGACTCGTAATTAGCGAGGAGCCTTCCCTTCTGTGACACGGCAATGACTGAAACCCCTTTATTCATAGCAGAGCATGGCAGAGTGACATCTGGATTTGTTAGAGGTAGAGGGAAAGGGGGTGATGCAAGCAATTATTTTACTGAGTATATGAACAGACATCTCTTGTGCAGAAATTCTTGGTTGTTGTCAGGCATAATGATCTTTTCCTTCTGTCAAGTGCAAGCAAATTGTACTGGCTTCACCTAGACTCTTGGCAAGGAATAAGCCCTTAAATCTGGGCCAGATTTAACTGTGCTCTAGAACTATCTGTTCCATGGAATACCAAAAGCAAGGGAAAACATTTATGTACAGGCAATCCTGTTTTATAGGAGCCAGTTTACAACACTCAAAGAGCAGGCAGAACACAGAAGGAATTGCCAGTTCTTATTCGTATTGGCATAGGATTTTCAACATCCACTGTAAGATTTTTCATGCAAATTTTCCTGGTTGTTTTGGGGTCATCTTTTAAGTAGGTAACTGTCTCAATTCCCTCAGTTTCTGAGTGCACCCAGGCTCGTGTCCAGGCCACAATGTATAGTAGTTTTATTGGGACATTAACAAGGAACATGAATTAAAGCCATGTTCTGGCCTGGTCCATAAAGAAAGAGTATTTCTGTAGCTCCAGCAAGTTTCTGTAGAAGTATGTGAGTCAAAACTAAAGGCTGTTTAATCCATCTGCATGTTGCAATTCTCAGCCATACGTTTAGGTGGACTGTTCACTCACATGCTTGTTAGAAGGTCTCCAGTATTATCCTATAAGCAAATATACAAAATCCTGGAATGACTAGGAGAAACCAAAACAACAAAAACCAAAACACATAAAAAGCAGTCTAAGAGACATTCTCATAATTCTTGGGTAAGTACAGCACATGATTATACCTGCAAACATAGGGCTGAAGGCCTGCCTTGTGTTATGCATCTTATGGGTCAGATCAGTCAAATTGATTTTTATGACTAATTTAGCTGCAAGATTGACAGTCTGCACGTGGTGAGTCCTACAGATGTGTGTCTGTCCTGTATAGTTCTGCTGTCTTTATGGCATGATTTTTGATGTTGGAGACCTTCTTGTTTCCTTTGTGTAATAAGGGGTGATTTATCCTGGCTATCATTTCCAGCCCTCTCCCTAGGGTTAGCACTGAAATTTCCATAGTAGCTTTTCAGCCACAGACCTCCAGAAATTTCTTATGCTCAGTGCAGTGGTGCTGCTTTCACCACTATCTAGTCATGTGTAAGAACTGCTAAATTGCTGTTGCTATCTAGGTATTGGGACCTCTTTGATATTCTAGCCCTAATCCAGCACTGGTTCCAGTTTACACATAGACCTATTAAGATAGCCATGTCATGTAAATGCTGGTCTGGACAATCTGCTGAAATTGCATTTCTCTTCAGAATTCATAAATAGCTTAGGTTGTGAAGCTCCTTTTGGAGCTGGGCTGCCGGTGAGTTATCCTACATGAGGAGCCTTTTTGGAAGTAAATAAGAGATCTGCATATCCATGTTATGGTTGTAGTACTTCTCAAAGGGAAGAATTTGTCACCACATGCTGATTCAAATCATTCTGTTTTTCTTATTGAGATATGTGGTGATGGATTTACAAAGGTGCTCTGATGTCTGGGTCATCTTTGCTGTGTCCTATGGAATGCTTTTAAATTTCCCACAGTATGCTAGGTCAGATGGTTTTGAAGTGCCCTGGAGAGAGCTCTGAGAGCTAACCATTTTGAGAACTGATCTTGATGCCATCAAGAGATTATTGTAGCAGAGCAATGCAAATCGTAATCATTTTGTAGAACAAAATATTTCTGGGTTTTTTTTAGCTCTCTTTCAGATAGTATGCATACTCTCAGCCTCAGGAAATAAATACTTTCTTTTCTTGCCCTTTTTTAGATACTCATATGCGTAGTACATGCTATGGAGGCATCAAAAAAGGAGCTTGTGTCCGTCCTTTCCCTGGTGCTGTGACAAAGTCTGAATGTTGCTGCGCCAATCCTGACTATGGTTTTGGAGAGCCATGTCACCCCTGCCCTGCTAAAAATTCAGGTAAAATTTTGTGTTTCTTTCAATATTATATTGCCAAACGGACAAAATTCAAGATGGAGGACATGAGTATGCTGTGGATGCAGTTGGGTTCCAGAATTAAGTGTTGGCTATAAATAACAACACTTCAATGAGAACAAGCATAGTTCTCTGATGAATCTGTAAATTTCCTAGTCAAATCAATCCAGTTTATAAGTGCAGCCCATTTTAACTTTAGAAAACTATATTTCATTTTATAAGAATCAATTCTCAAAATAAACCTGGGGCTTGATTAAAAAAAATATCTCATGACAGTAGAACTGAGATGATGTATCTTGGACAATATTTCCAGTCAGTGTTATTTTCTAAGATAGCAGAAAACTACTTGGAAAAATTCAAGTATAACCATCATTGTGCTTGAAAGCAGTAACTTACAGAGACTACTATCAAGACTTTAATGAAATCACTTGAGTGTTTAATTTTTGTTACCAAATTTTGGGTTTTTTGATGTGTTTAGCCATAGTATCATCGAATAGTTATCTTGTGAACATTGGCATTTAATTAGTTACATTGTAGAAGAATTATTTTGAAAAAAGGTCAGGTGGATTTGGTTTAGGATTAACAGTGGTGAAACACTGGAAATAACATTTTCTTTTTTCTCTGACATCTCTTGCTTCAATTGAATAGCTGAATTCCATGGCCTCTGTAGCAGTGGAGTAGGTATTACTGTGGATGGACGAGGTATGTTGCACATTTTCTTTAATGACTCAAGGTTTAAAAGTATATATATATACTCAGAATTTTATTATATAATATATAATACATTATATATTATGTACTGTTATATAGTAGAGTGGAGTTTTTTGTCTCGATATTAATATGTTGATGTTAGTATTTTTATTATCAAAGTACAATAGTTAAATGTTGTCTAAGGAAAAGGCTAGAATTCTCTGCAACATTGGATTTTGCCTGACCCTGAGAAGAGAAAAAAAGTCATCCATTTTAAAGGTTTGAACTATAATTTGTTTTTCTTAGAATAAGCATAAGACAATTCCCCCTCTTTTGGGAAGTAACAGAAGCCACTTGCATTTGCAGTTGATTTTCAGTCAGCTGGGATAGTAATAGAGCAGTTTTTCACTCCAGATCCAGTGTTCATTATATGGAGTGTTTCTGAGGCCACATCATTTCTCTGGTGAGTTAAGAGTTGGAAGGGACCTTACTAAAAAGGATCGTCCTAAAAAAAGTCCTGAAAGTGAGACTTGCATTTAGTACTGGGAACTGTAAAGCTCTAGCTCCTTTTCTAGCACCACCGAGAGAGGGATTTAAAAAATAATAGCTGAGCCAGGCCTGAAGTAAGGGTGATGTATACTGCTGCTGCCAAATAAGTAGAATGGGTTGAAGAAGGAATGGTGGAACACAGTATTATGATTTATTGCATGATAGTTCCCTGATGAGTTAATAAAGTTGCAGCCAAATTAAAGCAGATACTGTACATTTAATATTTCCAGGCTTTTAATTTATATAGATTTTATTCTTGTCTGCATTAAAGCTCCTATTCAGTTCAGCAGGAGCAGAAGGAGGCCCTCTGATCATTATACTTAGTAACAGCCTACATAACTTTTAAATATAGTACTATAATAAAAGAAATTCTGTTTCTTTTCAGTACTGTAAGTGTATATGCATAGCTTTTTCTTCTCTGTGAGCTCATTGCTTAACATGTTGCCAAAGTTACAAGTAATTTAAAATCCATAGTTTGTAAATTCTCTCACTTTTCAGTGAATTATATAAGGACCATTTGAAGAATCCCTAAATTCCATGGAGAAATAATGGCAGTGTACCATAATATTGTTGTACAAACAGCGTCCTACCATGAGAATTTGCATGTAGTCTGGTAGGGTGATTATGTGTTCTTTTCAAAACATAAAACCAATAGTGGTCTTCACCAATTGCATGATAGATACTATGGTCTCTTGGGATTCATATCTTAACTAAAATCTCTCTTTATTAGGTTTCTAAAGAAAACCTTAGTATTTTCTGTATATCTTGTTCAGAAACCTTGCAGACAATCTTCATGATGCTGCTTCTACCACTACTTATACCAAGGGATTTTGCCAATTCATTTCATAAAGGAGAGCAATACTGATACCACTTTCAATCCCTAATAAAAATTCTATTGTGTTCCCCATGCACTCTCATTATCAAGAGTGAGTGGGAATATACTTTATCAGTGAAGCTCTTGCCATAGAGAATTTAATTGACTTTTAGTTGATACGTAGTTTATTAATAGGACTGCAATCCATCACCACATCCCTACTGCTCTCATTCATCTCATGATTAAGAAGTATAAAACCTTTGTGTCTTCATGTGAGAGAAATCTGAACCCAGGTGAGGAGAGAGATTTTGCAGTCTGGTTCAATATAAAAAGTAACAAGAAGGGCTGGACCTTCTGAAATCATTAATTTGGTAAGGAGAGATTGAATTATGAAATTGTGTGGCTTGTTGCCCAGCTACAGACAAGTTTAGTAAACTACAGAAAACTATTTAGTCAAAAATAAACATAAAGCTGAAATATTATGCTAATTCATATATTCTTACGAAATTTTCAAATGTCTTATAACTCTGAATTTAATCCAATGATAGCATGATATTTCCAAATACCTATCTGAGTATATGTAAATCATTATCTAAACTGCACTGTGATTAAAGAGAAAATGTCCTGTATAAAACGTTGAGCAGTGCAAGTAAAACCCAAGCTTTTTATGAAGTCATAGTAAGGCCAGCACCCCTACTGTTCTTTCCAGGGTCTGGAAAGGGAACTATTTAAAGTAATGGGCTTACCGTATGGGAAGAAATAACTTAATATTGAAAAATTCTCTTTTTCTCAGAGGCAAAAAATACTAAAACTATCCTGTTCCTGTTCTTATAGTTCATATAAATATTTTGGAATTTTCCAAGTACAGCAGAAATTCTATATGGGACTGTAAATTCAGGGAATATATCTCATTCATCATCCTATTCTGTTGATCTGAGAAAAATTTAGATTTCCAACAAGTGCTGTAATTTCTGCAAGACTGAGTATGCTGTGATATTGACCTATGCATTAGTCCTTATTAAAAAATGCATTTGTGTCACCTAATAATTTATAACTTCTTACCTAGATTGTTAAACCACTGGCACTGAATGCACAGGCTAGATATTTTGCATCAGGTATTTTTACAAATGCATATTTCTGTATTGATTTAGGTTAGAAAGGATATCTGGAGGTCATCCAACCTAACCTTCTTCTCAGAGCAGAGGTAACTTCAAAGTTGAATTGGGTTTCTCAAGTCCTTGCCCAGTGGATTTTGGAAGACTTCCAAGGATGGAGTTCCCATAGCCTTCTCTGCACAGCTTGCTGTAGTGGCTAACCTCTCTCATGGGGAAGAATTGCTTTCCTGATGTTCAGTTAAAATTTCTCCTGTTGTAACTTCCCAGAATCAGAGAATCACAGACTCACCTAGATTGGAAGGGACCTTTCAAGATCATCTAGTCCAACCAACTTGTAACTATTGACTCTTGCCCTGTCATTGTCTGCCTTAAAGAAGAGTCTGGCTCCATCTTCTATTAAGATCAAAGAATTGCTCTCATCTTCCCTCTTGCTCACTAAACAAGCTCAGTTCCCTCAGCCTCTCATATACCAGGCACTGATCCTGCTAGGGGACTTCAGTCAACTTGACATCTGCTGGAAAAGCAGCACAACAAGCTTTAAGTAGTCCAGGAGACTCTTGGAGCACGAGGATAATTTCTTAATCCAGGTTACAGACAGCCTAACCAGAGGAGAAGCATTAATGCACCTATTGCTTACCAACACAGATGAACTAATTATTGAGGTCAAGCATGATGGCAGTCTGGGCTGCAGCAATCATGCCCTGGTGTAACTAATGATCTTGAAGGATATGGGACAGGTGAAGAGTAAATCCAAGACCCTGAATTTTAGGAGAGCAAACTTTCTGGGTTTTGAGGAATTAGTGAGTAAGGCCCCCTGGGAAACTGCCCCCAGAGCATAACAGAGCTGGCATCTCTTTAAGGACACTTTCATTATGTTGCAAGAGCTCTCAATTCCCATGTGTAAGAGATAAGGCAAGGGAGGCAGGAGACCAGCATGACTGATCTCCTAATCAAACTGTGGTGTAACAAGGAAATGCATAGGCAGTGGAACCAGGGACATGTGTCCTGGGAAGAATACAGGGATGCTACCCAGATGTGTAGGGATGGGATGAAGAAGACTAGGACATAGATGGAGCTAACTTTGGCAGCTCAGCCAAGCCAATACAGGTACATTGGTCAGAAAAAGATTACAAGAAAATGGACACAGACACACAAACATGATAAATGTGACAGGAGAACTAGTGACAACTGACATGGAGAAAGCTGAGGTGCTTGACAATTTTGTTGCCTGAGTTTCCACTGGTAATCATTCTTCCCATATCTCTCAAGTCTCTGAACATCAAGGCAGGCACTCGGGAAACAAAGTCCCTCCCATCATAGCAGAAGATTAGGTTCAGGACTACACAAGGAATCTGAACATGCACCAGTCAATGGAACTTGATGAAATTCATCCCAGGGTTCTGAGGGAACTGGCAGATGTAGTTGCTAAGCCACTCACCATTGTATTTGAAAAATGGCAATCAGGCGAAGTCCCCAGTGAAGGCAGAAAAGAGAGTATCACACCCAATTTTTAAAAAGGGTGAAAAGGAGGACCCTGAGAATTACCAGTCAGTCAATCTGACCTCAGTGCATGATAAGATCATGGAGCAGATAATTCTGGAAGTTATGTCTGAACGTGGAGGACAGAGGTGATTAGAGACAGCCAACATGGCTTTACCAAGGGCAAATCATGCCTGACTAATCTAGTGGCCTTCTATGATGGGGTGACTGCACCAGTGGACAAGAGAGGAGCTACTGATACCATCTGCCTTGACTTCTGTAAGGCCTTTGATACGGGTCCCCACAAAATTCTTCTCTCTCCACTAGATTGGATGGGTTTGGTGGATGAACTGTTAGATGAGGAATTAGCTAGTGGTCATGTGCAACAACTCAATGTCCAGAAGGAAACCAGTAACAGCTGATGTGCCTCAAGGGTCCATTCTGAGACCAATACGATTTAATGTCTTCAATGAGGGATTGAATTCACCCTCAGCAAGTCTGCAGATGACATTGAGTTGTGCAGTTGATTTGCTAGAGGAAAGAGATAGCATCCTGAGGGACCTTGACAAGCTTGAAGAGTGGGCCCATGCAAACCTCATGAAGTGGCCCAAAACTGGACATAGTATTCCAGGTTTGGCATGACTAGTGTGAAATAAAGTGGAATAATCACTTCTTTCAGCCTTCTGGTTGCACCCTTTGCAGAGTTACATTGCTCTACCTTTGCTCTGTACAATGGCCCCAACATCCAGTGAGTCAGATGTTGTCTACATCTATCACAGGATTAGGTCTTTCTTATCTTTTTATTATCTGGTTATCTTCTATGTTGTGTTCATACAGATATTAATGAGTGTGCATTGGATCCTGATATTTGCTCCAATGGAATTTGTGAAAATTTACGTGGCAGCTATCGTTGTAACTGTAATAGTGGCTATGAGCCTGATCCATCTGGAAGGAATTGTGTGGGTAAGTTGCTTGATATTTTTATTATTGTTGAAGAATTCATCACTATATTGATTTGAATTTTGACAGAATTTTGGTTACAAAACTTCTAGTAAAGTTACAATGAAAATGCAAAAAATCTCTAATGAGAATGTCACTGCATAGCTTGTATTCTTACTGATGTTTTTTTCTGTTGTTTGGTGGGGTGGGTATTACTATTGAGAAGTGTAAGCAAGAGAGTTTGCAGGTTAGGAATTAATTTTCTCAAAAACCTGGATCAGTTTGTGTTATACTTTAATGTATAGCATTTGTCAAGACCACCTAAAACATGTCCCTTTCAAGGCTGGATGATAATTTATCAATAGCTGGTGGTCATGATTTTGCATAATAAAATGTAGCAGCTATTGTTATCATAATGAATGATAATTTGTGGCCTGTGTACACAGTCTTCACGGTATGCAATAATTAATGATGTACCCGAGTTATACTCAAGCATACAAGTTATGCTTGAGTACAAGTACAGCAGAATGGGTTGCTACACACTTAGTCTTCTAATTCTGAAAGCTTCAGCTCATGAAGGAAGCAATGACCTACTCGTAAATAAATCATGTTGGAACAAGAGGGCTTAAGTGTAATAGATCTTCTTTTATTCTTCAGAATTTGTCACCAAATGCAGTATGCAGGGTTGATTCATTTCAGAAACTTTTAATTGTCATTTACAGTTTGGTTTAGGTTTATACCAGAAAGTTGTTGCAGTATCTACATACATGTTTAGGAGCACCCAACAGAAGATATCTATCTTACATGTTTCCCTCTCTGTCTAATTTATTTAATTATTCATTGTCATACATTAAATTCAGTATGTTTTTTCTTTTGCGTATTCTTACATCCAGAAAAAGTCTATTATACCACAGGTACATTATACAATATCACTTATGGTCCTGTAATCATCCTTTAATTTTAAGCAGAGAACTGAAGTTTGTTTGTATTAAAAGCTAGTTGAAATCTATCTGAAACCATCAGAAAGTCTTACGTATTGTCCTACCATCTGATATGTTTATTTTGAGGAATTATTGCTCTCTACACTTAAAGGTTTACTGACTTAGAGTATTTGTGGTCCATTTTTGGTAGGGAAAACCTGCACTGTATAACAGTGGTTTAATTTTAATACCAAGCATTCCTACCTAGTGATGCAAATCAAACACTAAGCAATAAATGTGTTTCTTTTCATGTGCTTGACTTAAGGAATTTTACAGCTAGTTACTTTCTAGAAGCCCTAAATATGACCTTTTGGAAGGAAAATCACTGCTGCAGAAAAAAAAAAAGGGGTTTGGTTTATTATTTTTTTTAAATACTTCACATGAGATTCTTTTCCAAATCGATTTTATGGCAACGGATATTTATTTATCTAGTTACACTTGGGATTATGTAAGTGCTAGGATACGCATATGTCTGTTTGATTATTTAAATAAAAATACAGCATACTCACTTGTGAGAATGCATTTATTCTTAGACAGGAGAATTTTTGCAAAGAAGAAGTTAATTATAAATGCTTAAATAAAGGATTGAAATGTTTTAATTAATGATACAGATTATGAGTGGCCTGGAAATAAAAATGGTCATCGTACAGAATGCAGACAGTATTTTTGTCAGTTTTAAGTGTTTTTAGGACATGAGCTATGATCTCTGTTTTTTACATAGTGCATATCAGAAGAGATTACAGTCTAAATCTGAAGTTACTCTGTGAGATTCTGAGGAAATAACATGTTCATAACACTGCTAGTTTAGGTTAATGATAGCAAGCTCAAAATTAAAGTCTGTTGCTCTTAAAAATGTCAAATTCCAAATTCATCCTCCTTTGCTGAATTAAAATCAGATGAGGTTAGATAAAGGGCAGGTTAGTTTAGAAGACCTTCTTTACAGCTGCCAAACTTAAATTTCTGATTCATCATCTGGGGAAATTTAGACTTTATTGTCTGAATCCTAAAGGAATTTATAGGCAAAGCTTTCAAAATGTAGTAGAGTTGGGAAACCAGAAGCCTCCATATTGTAATTATATTGCATTCTTGTTTTTCTACTTCTTTTTTTTTTTTTTAAACTTAAACAGTATGAAAAACATGTTGATGTGAGATTTCAGTTGCAGTGTTAAGTTTGGGAAATCAAGAAGTCAAAATAAAGTAGTCACCCAGAAGCGGAGTATAAAGTGTTGGGTTTATCATGACTTACCCTCTCAGCACTCTTCTGTAAGCTAAAGTATTTGTGACATGTCATGGACACTAAAGTAAAGAAGCTTAAAATGATATTTTTTTTCATTTTAAAAATACACAATAAGGCAACAAGGAAGATTGATTGCTTCTTATTAGCATTATTAGCAGTTAGTATGAGAGTAGTTCAGGGAGTGATGTTAATTTATGGGGTTTTCCTATTCACTGTGCTCAATATCCGGGTCTTAATCATGGGAACTTTTTTAAATACAGTACACCTCTGGAGTGGAGGAACATATTTGTACTCTTGAGATGTCTGCCATACATGGGCTGTGCAATTTAGATTTTTATGCACTTCATGGATATGTATAGGTACTTCATGGATAACAAAATCATTTTTTGCCAATAAAACAGGATTAGAACAGTGATGTAACACACCGTTATTTTTTGTGTTCAAAAAAAACCCCCAAACTAAAATGCTGATTTCAAAACAAATAGGCCTTTGTAAAGTTGTCATGGTGATCTAGTCATACAACTGACAGAGATTCGAAGGTAAATCCAGGGAAATATAATTATTACTTTAAGACAAACCATGAACTATTTTTACAGCCTGCTAATGAAAAACTTTAAAAGCAGGACAGAATTTTTGGTAATAAGAATCTGAAAATTAGTTAGCCTTTTGAAGCTAAGTCTTGGCATTTTTCCTTGCTCAGTGACTGTTGTAGAAAATTGCCCACCTGGTGTCCCAGTTGTCTGTGTAGAAATCAACAGGGGCTACTTGTGGAGGCAAAGGCCTCTCATGACACTCATTGGCATGTCTAACTCTTCTTGTTGCAGACATTGACGAATGTTCGGTGAACGGGCTGCTGTGTGATAACGGGCTCTGTCGAAACACCCCTGGAAGTTACAGCTGCACTTGTCCAAAGGGTTATGTATTCAGCACCGAGACAGACACGTGTGAAGGTGAAAAATCTGCAAGCTGTGTTAATTTTATTGCTTATTACATAAAATTAAAGCTAAATGATCACAAAAGATCTAGAGTGGTGACAAATACCAGAGGAAAAGACAGAACTAATATATTGCACAAATCATTGCATTCCTCTTGTAATTTCTCTGGAGTACTTTTCAGTGTGTTTGGTCTTGCCATCAAATTTCTTTCGAATGAATCAATCCGGTTTTATATCAAAATATTTTTCCTCCTTAGGTAAAAAATTTTTAAGCTGGAAATAAAGGGAAATATATGCTCACCTTTGATCATGTAGCAGAGACACCCAGTCAATCACCTAGGGAAGTGTGTCTGTTTTGATCACAGAGTCTCTTCTTTCTTTTCTCCCTTCAGTCTCTGGTGATGATTAATTCCAGATCAAATTCTGGTATTTGTGATGCTTTATGTGACGACTGAATTCCAAGATCTGGATATTACTGCCTGATGATACTGAAATTGTCCTTTATTTTTACGGTGTCATCAAAATTTCTTTCTTAGCTTGTTGAACACAGATGTTAGATTAATGAAAATGTTACATAGCTAAAACTAATGAGTAGTTTTTATTATAAAAAAGGTAAGCAAGGCTGTACAAAAAGAGTCAAAATAAATGTATTACCTTTGTCTCAATTTTTGACTAGTATTCAGAGTAATAGAATGTTACTGGTCTTTTGCATTGTTTTTTATTTGTTTCCATGATCTGCAAATCTCAGTATTTTTTATTATTAGGAAGCTTTTATAGTAAATAGTCTTGCATTTGAGTGAGTGATGGGTAAACTATAAGAATTCCTATTGTGTGAACTGGTGTCATTGTCTAATTTGTCTGAAGTAGTGGAAGACATTATTCTCCTCAGCTGTTTGTTACTACTGATCAAACAGAAGTTACTGCCATACAGCTAAACAAACATATAGGAGGGAAAGTGGAAGAATTCTGCAAACCACTGGTGCTGTGTAAGATCAGTCAGGTTAACTTAAAACCATTTCCTTAGCAGCTGCATATGCTGTATGCACAAACTTTGCACTGGAGCAGGTGAGGAACACTCGCGTGCTCTTTGCCAGTTGTCAGCAGAGGAGTGGAAGCAGGCAACATGGGAGGGCAATAGTGTTTTGAATGTGTCCAACTGTTCAGAAAGTGAACATGTGTTTACATTCAAAACATCTTATGAAATGGTTTAAATTCTGGCAGTATCAAATCATTCACCTCTTCACCCTTTTTGTTCAAACGAAATCATGTTCCTTTTAGTACATGTGTGTTTCAGAGGTCACTTTTAAACATTAAAATGTCTTCTCTCCCTGTATGTTACAAATTAGTAGCACTTATTCAGAATTAGGATTTTTCTTATATCATACTCCCATGGATTTTTAGTGCTGCTCTCTCTGCTAAATTGTCTCAATGCCTAGTATCTATCCACAACTTTTTGGTGAGATATGTTCTTCAGGGTCTGTGTATCTGTTTAGTTTCTGTGCACTGAAAGATTTATACTGTGTGCCCTAAATGTGAATATTTCTTAAGGAATCTTACAGACAGAGAAACTGTAATAGTATGTTCATTACCAATATGAAAAGGTCATCAACTTCAGAGCACAACACTGACCAAAATGTAAATGAATGAAATGCAAGAATGAAAACAACCTTATTATTGAAATTAAATGTATCTAGATTTTCAAATATAAAATGATTTTTTTTTTAAATCGTAATAGTAATATTAATATAAAGGTGCAAAATTATGATTTGACACCAACAACAAAAGTGGCTTCATGCTTGCACTGAGCCACCACAGCCTTAGGAAGAAAATGATCTTTTTTGTCTTCTGAACATCTTTATCATCATTGCAGTATGTTTTCTTGTGCTAGAAGAAATATGGGGATCATGATGTAGTGAATCAAGTCTGAGAGTCCCTTATCTTAGTTTTTTTGTGAGGGGAGTGTAACTGGAGAATAGGGTGAGGGAGAGTCATTCTGGAGTTGAAGTTAATTTACTACTTAGTTCACTGAGGAGAGTGTGACTTCTTTAGACAGTATTGCCAGCAAATACTACCTGCAAAACCATACTATAAAAAAAAAAGTTACAGTTAAAAATAAAATTTATAGGAAAGTATATAAAGAGAAGATAGTAGCAGAAATCCAGGTGGGCAGGCATGTCGCCTCTTAATGTCACCTTAGCCCATTTTTCTAAGGATGTGACCACTTTTAGGCTTTATCTAAGGGAAGAATGCACATCTAAGATGCATTCCTCAAATTACCAGTTTATGAATCAATTCTAAAAATGTGAGTAAAGAACCAGTATGGTTTATTCAAACTAACAAGCTAACACATTATAGTACCTCTGTCAGTCATTTATTAATACATGAGAACTGAGATATTTCACAATTTGAGTCAACCTGAGTATGAGGTAGAAAATGCACTCACATCTTATTTAAGCAGTTTGTTAAAATATGTTCTATTGTGAAAGAATGATTACTGAAATGATCATTCAAGCTCAGTAAGTAAGGCTGTTTGGGTTTCTGTTTGTTTTATTTGGTGAGATTTTAATCAATGCATTTAATCACATCTTATTTCTTTAACATTTTTTTTAGGTGTTCATAAAAGAACATGCATCTGTACATGTTTGCAGTATGTGTACTGTGGCTCTTGCAAAAACTAATGAAAGAGTATTTTTTTGATATTCCAAAAGATTCAAAACCAGGGTAGATCTGTCCCTGTCTCATCTACCTTTCATGGTTGTTAAGAGGTTTACCTTGTTACTCAAAAGGAAGATATTTTGCTGTTTTCATAGAAGAAAAGTGGCTTTGCTCCTCTTGGCTGTATTTTATAATCTTCTGTGTCTGCTGAACTTTGAAGCAATAGGCTTGTGATTAGGCATGAATGGTTCAGTAATATTTAAAATAATAAAACTTCTTTTTCAATGTAAGAAAAAATACCCTGTTTTCCCATTTGGGGAAAAAAATACAAATCCAAACAACTGATCAATAACTAAAACTTTCTTTTCTGAACATAGTTTAATGTAATAGCCCTAAAATACAGTTTTTATTGTCAGCACAGTAGAATCTGAAGGATTTTCAGTTTCTCTTAATATTGTTATCTACGTCAACTTACAGATATAGGTTATCTTGAATCTCATAGACTGATGTTTAAATTTAGTAGATTAGGTAAATTTAGTCGACCAAACCCCCCCCAGATCAGGAGGGGTTTGGCATAAAAATATATATGAAATGTATCACATTTTTTCTGACGTTGAGTGAGTTGGCAGTAGAGGAATAAATTCACCTCTTTCTGTCCAAATTCTGTTTTCAAAGAAACATTCTGTAATTTGATTGGGAGTTAAAAGTTCACTCATTGTAAAAACTTCTATAGCTATAAGTTTTGTGTAGTGCTCTGAAAATGCTCTGATGCTTATTACTTACCCATGTATTTTTAATTAATATAACTCTCATCAGTAACTGTGAAGAACAACAAAACCCTTCACTGTTTTCCTTTATAGTTCAACTGAAATTTTTTATCAATTTGTTGTGGGGAACGGGGGAGTTGTTTGAGGCTGCGGAGTCTGTGAAAGTTGAGATTTTTACAACAAGCTCTGTGGTTTAGATTGTGTTTCCAGTGACATAACTAGTTAAACATAAACCAGATGTGCTTTGAAGTTCATTTCCAGGAATGTACAGTGGACTGTTTCAATTTTTGTTTCTCTGACATTTAAAATGTACACTCACTTCACTTTAGAAAAAAATGCTTTAGAAGAAAAAATCCCTGATAAATATTTTCATTCATAGTGGCTTTTATTTTAAAACATAAAACAATATTAAAATAATCTGGGTTCTTGCTGACTCTTGGTATAACTGCCATTTAATATTATAAGAAGGTGTATGGAAACCATTTTTGGAGTTCGATTACATTGTGGACATGATGCTTTTTCACCTGATTCAGCAGAGCACTAAAGCTGAAGTGTATTCATCCTTTAATTATTATTTTTTTTCTGAATGGTGGTTTTGGTGTTATTCAATGCAGGATCAGAAGCCCATTAATATCCAAAAGGACTGAGTTTGATTTTTTCTTTTATTATTTTTTGTTTCTTTTTTCCTAGCATAGTGCTAAAGCATGCAAAATGCAGAAAATTTAATTTATTTTTTTTAAGGTCCCTCTTCCTACTCCATAGAAAGAAATGGGATAAGTATTCCTGCAGCTGCATCAGGGCAAAGTGAAATGAGGAGCATTTCTGGTTCCATGATACATCTTCCCTCGCCCCTGGTCTTGGCAGCCAACTTCTGCTACTCTCATCCCTGAAGATGGAAAGTGACTTTGTCTGTGGGATCAGTGAGGGGCTGGCACTGGCACTTGAAAGGGGTGGAAACTGAGACTTGGAGAAAGGAAGGTGGAAGGGTGAAAGGGGAATGTCCCCTGCAGACAGCAGGAACTTGGCAGATCAAATCAGCTGTTTCACCTTTCTGTTCTTCCCCCTTTTTTCTCACCCATGTGTTCAGTTTCAGTTGTGTTCATTCTCTCTCTTTTCACTGTCTTTGGAATGAGGATGAAGAACACAACCCACGAAATCAAGACAGCTGCTTCACTCTTCTTAAGGAGTTGAACTTTAGATGTTGTGGCCCTGCCATCTACACTTATTCACTTATCTTTGGTTGTAGTTTTGGGGACACTGACTTCCACGTGTGGCCCTCAATTATTTTTCATTAGGTTTGGGCTTTGTCTTAACTCTGAGAACCTGAAATACAAGATGTGTTTTCTTAGAAGAAAACTCTTGTAAACCTATCAGCTAAGTGTCAGGGACAATTAAAGGTAGGCATGATAACCTGATATTACATCTATAAATGTGAAGTATTTTAAGTTTCAAGCATTTGTTTATATCATGAATGTAATTTAAGTGATGTTTTGGGTAGTGGCAACTGTATGCTAATTACAATCTTTTGTCTCACACATTGGTTGCATGTGTGCAGACCTGTGTGTGGTTGGGCTGCCAGCTGTTAAAATCATATGAGACTTTACAGAAATTGCCTTTTTTTCAGCTATAAATATTTTCAGCAGACTTCAAACATTTGACCTGTAATAATTTTCATCACTGAATGGTTGAGTCAGACTAGGTTTTAATTTTTATTGTAAAAAATTCAGGCAACCTTTCTGTTCATTTACAAGAAAATGATGATTTGTGTATTTAAAAACATGCAAACCTTGTGACCTTTTCTGTAAAAAGCTCTTGCTCCTCTATGCTGTTGCTAACATTTCTGGAGTGGTTTTTGTAGTCAGGATGGTGCATTCAGATGTGGCTGAGTTTTAAGTATCATGTTGCATGTGCTCAGTGGAGACTTATTTTTCATGTCCCAAAGTGCCAAAGATTCTGTGGCATAGATTGTGACTGGTCCCCCCCGGGAACTTCTCGGAAGTTGCACCTTAGCTAAAAGCAGGGAAGGTCACTTGCAACTGACTGGACAGAGAAACTGTCTGCATAAAAGTAAAGATGTAAGTACAGATACTGACCAAAGTTCTCTCTGAGCCACAACAGAGCAAGTATACAATATTACTTTAAAACATACTCTCTGAATCCCCAGCAGTTGTGATTCGGTGACTTCTGACTGCAGAGGCAGGATCTTTACCTAATACAGGCTTTGGTGAATTTATGTTGCATGAACTTGTCTAGACTGCCATTTATTAATGCAAATTTTTGGGAGCCTTAGACAAGGATTTCAGTTTCTCTCCCTGTTGTGTAAAGAACCATTTCTTTACTTGTTGTGCTATCAGCCAGCTTCATTGGTATCATTTTGCTCTCGGACTTCAAGAGACAGTGAATGTTTGATGCCTTTGACAGGGAGAAACTATATAATTTAAATGTAGTTAATTTGTTTTTTCATTTTTCCTTTTTTTTTTTAAAGATAGCCAAACTGCTGAAAGTAAGATGACAGATTGAAAGGAAAAAAAAAGTGCCTTTCTCCTAGAGTGTTTCTATATGGAGAAATATTTGGCATATACGGCGTATTTAAGATGACTTCTTTGTCTCAGTGTGATCTGTTTCTAATTGTGGGAACCAAATACTTGGTTTGTGGGAACCAGATATTTGGTGTCTCTGCAAAAGCAGCAGAGACTACTCTCCACTCGCAGGTATAGCTGTCTGGGGAGAGACTAAAAGGCTGGGAAGCAGGGAGCATATATTGGATAATAAAACCTTAGGCAATAAAGTGTGAAATGCATTTACTGGGAGGAGAAGGGATAGAAAGCAGGTAAATGTTGTTGAGGCCTCCTGATTGCCAGCTTGGATATAGAGGGAGTTGGTGCTTGGTCTGTCAGAACTAACTGGCTTTCTAGATCTACCTGGTTACCTCTCTACTGCACTTGCCAGCACACCAAGCAGGTGCATGAGCAGAGCCAGACCTGGCCTCACAATACCTGCGTTGCATACCATAGAAAGCTGGCTCAGGAGCCAACCTGAGATGACACTACCAACTGTGTCTAGGCAGGCTTTTTGCAGAGAAATGTGGACGCTCTGCCTAATACCCTACAGGACTATGAGCCCCTGGCAGGATGGGCCTTACCAGCTTGGGAGCTGCTGATACTGTTAGCCCAGTGTACAGCCAGCCACAGAAGCTGTCTACGTGTGTCTACATGTGTTCATGTTTACATGTGTTCTTGACCCAGTAAAGCCTCCTAGGTTTTATATCTCTGCATTTATGCATGATTAGTGTGTAAGATGGGTAATCCACAAGTTTAAGAGTAGACTTCACAAGTTTAAAGCTCTGTTAGTATTTAAAACCTTGCTGGCATTCAAAGACAAGTCCTATTTGCTCTCTGTAGGTAATTCCATTGAGTAAAGGGACTGTGAAAATTAGCTTTCAAATTAAGTGCTTGCTTTTGACATGAATAGAGAGATCACAGTTTCCTAAGTTTACTGATTTCTGAGCATTTTCTGTCTCTCATATATCATTCTTTGTTTTTTAGTATTATATACATAAATTGGTGAGTAACTTAAACACATATTCTCATGAAAGAATACATGTCTAGTGAAATGAAGTCTTGATGCATCATCACATATCAAATAGCAAATAGTATCTTTTTCATGAAATATTTTAGTTTCTCTTGAAAATGATATCTTGATGCTATTATTGTTTCCCGTGCTTAAATAGATACTGCATTAATTTATGATTAATTTAAATCAGGCTATTTTAGTTTATGGATATGACATTACTCCTCAAGCACTGCCAGAAAACATAAGAAAGCCCTAAAAAGTTTGATTTCTGTCCCATCAAAGGTATAGTTTGGTTAGATTAGAATGTATGGCTGGATTCAGAACCCAAATAAAAATAATGAAATTGGTTGAGTTCAGGAAGAAATGCGGTAAATGCATCTGCAATTGTTCTTTGAAAGAATTTGGTGGTATTGTTTTGGTTTTAAAACTGATTTCACTTCAAAAAAAAGTAGTCAGAAAATAATACTGTCTGCAGGGGTGCTATTCTTACATGTGAACAGGCTTAAAAACTCAAAGGGGTAATAAAGAGAAGGAGTTAGAGGCTAGAGGGAAGTACCATTTACAGTATTCCAGTTTCAACTCCTATTTCTTGAACACTTTCCAGAACTAGAGAATCACAGCCAGCATTGTAATATTTTGCTTCTGACAGGGTTTTCTTAATTCTTCCAAAGCCTCATGGAGCCATAAATGACAGAAACAATAAGGCCTTTGTTTGTGCACTGAATATTGTGGCTGGCAATGCAATGCATTCTATGAAAAAGAAGTTTTGTTTTCTCATAGGACAGTTATAGTTGATAAAGGAAAACTTTATAGTTCAAGTTGTTGGAAATTAACATTTTTGTAGAAAAGAACCATTAAATTAACACTTTCAAAATATGTGCTCCTGAACACGTGCAACTACATGCTACCTGCCTGTCCCGATAGCTTTTGAATGTCATACTGAGACAGGAGAATAGGGGGACAAATATGCCAGGCAGTCTCGGAAATCATGGTCCAAAGCAGTATTTGTACTGTATAATATTTTACAGAAGCATTTTGTAGTTCTAACGGTGTCTTCTGTTTCTGGATTATAGATATAAATGAATGTGAAAGCAGCCCTTGTGTCAATGGTGCCTGCAGGAACAATCTTGGATCTTTCAATTGTGAGTGTTCACCTGGCAGCAAGTTGGATTCTACAGGACTGATATGTATTGGTGGGTATTCTCTCTTGTTATTTTCCGGTTTTCTTACTAACTTGAAAAATATTAGTGTTTAGTCATATTGATTAATTTATTTAAATTTATTTAAATTTGGGTAATTTGCCTGTAATAGCAGCCAATGTCTCAAATGTGTTGTTCTGTAGGTAGGACTAAATAAACACAAAATAACTTTATTGCTTTCTTGGGAGCAGGAAGAAACGGAGGGAAACATAATTCATGAAGATTTCCAGACTGTGATGAAAGTTGTGAAATGCTGATATCATTTGGTGGGAGAGAGTGGAAATGTCTTATTATTAATAGGACTTATCTCGTCCTTTGGGAAAATGAGAATATGAGTGAAGTTGTAGGTGATTAGTCTGGTAGTCTTGTTTGGAGACAAGAAAGCAAGTGAAAATGGAAAAACATCTACTCAAATAGTGATAGGAAAGCACATGGCTTCTAAGGGTTCAGGACATTCTTCATAAACTCTGAAGCCTGACTTTCCTAGCTATAAGGAAATGTTAATGGTTTTTGCATTATAGCAGATTCTCATACTATACTTCTTTTGTAAGGAACTGGTAAAAGTGAGTAAGACAAATCCTGTAGCGGACACATGTGTATTGTCTTAGTTTCATACATACACAAATAGAGAGTTAGATATATGTAAATAATGTTAGCATCTTTTCAGGATTCTGTTGCATTGAAAAAAAGCAGAGCACTGCACAGATTTTATTGGATCAAGCAGCAACAGTAGTCTGCAAGATATCAGTGGCGTTATCTTTGGAAGCCATTTATTAATGTTTTTTTTGTCTTGCCTTTCCAAGAAAATTCAAAGTATTGGAGACATCTGTACTTCTCAGGTGATCACAAGCTGTCATTGTTTCAGCTTACTTGATTAACATAATTGAAGTCATTGTAGGGTATGTGAGATAAATTGGATTGGAGTGTTATTAATAACTGAATGATTCTAATTTTAAATGTTCCTTTTATTTTAAGATGGATTTGTCTGGTGTTCTTCATTCGACTTTCTTGCCTTGCCAAGATTTTCTTTAGATAGGAAATTGAATGCAAAGACTCAAATTTCCATTTAATGAGGGAGTCTATGCCATAATATGCTTTTAAAGTGAATGTTACTTTTGTGTCTAAGCCTTCTCTTAAGATTTCCTTGTAGCACCACTAGTAAGTAAAGTTTAGTATTGTTTTGTTCTTTTTTACATTGTGCTAATTTCTTGGTATGACCACACTAACCTATGCTCTTTTGCTCTACTTGTTTTTAGTCTCGTTGAGTTCTCACATCCAAAGGTACTACAGGTGCACTAAGGGCCTAATTATAACATTGTTCTGGATTTACTTTGCAAATGGTTTCCATTGGACTGTTTATAGTGTGAGGTCCCATTTGGCCTCAGTATTAGTGATAAGTAACATAAAATTTAAACAAAAAAATACCTGAACAGTCAGACAACAATGTTGTTGAAGAATGGGAGCCACCTGTATACTGCGAGCCTAATAATTAATTTCATGTTGACTCTAGTCATCTCAAGAACAGTTTTCTGTACTACAGATGAGAATATGTTAAGACAGAAAGGTCAGAAGTATAGGTAATGTGAGACATACAGATTTATACTGTTAGAGCCCCAGTTGTATGTTGTTCTTCCTTGGCAAAATTTCCTTTGGAATTGGTAGTGATGAGAGGAGAGCACACTAGCTTATTGAAAAGTGAGCAAGGAATGGGAATGTTATAGGTAGTTTAACGTGTGAAAAACTTGCAGATGCTTCTGTCGAATATTTGACATTTTAAATCTCTATAGTAGAGCAAGTTGTTTTTTTCCATTACCACTGCAGTGAAAGAATTGTATATTGAATGTATTCACCCTAATTTTTTCAGCGGATTGCTCCCGTAAAGCACTCCTGTAGCATCAAATATTGCAAGCGTATGCTAAAAAATAAATGTTCGTCTAGAATTGTTTTGTAGTTTGGGAATGTGTTGTATTCTTCATGAGACTGATCAAAATAAGGAAATGTCATATTCTGACCCCTTTCTAGTTTTTATTCAATGTCAAATTTGCTCTTATGTCAGAATAAGAATCAGTCCTACATTACAAATTTTTCTTTCTTTTTTTCATTATGATGATTATTTAACTTAAAAAAAGCAGAGAATTTTTAAATAAAAGCACATGACAATAGTATTAGATAAAGAAGGGATTAATATAACATCATGGTTGATTTTTTTACTGATTTTAACTGTCTTGTGGATGCAGGTCATTTACGACCTGTTCTTGTATGGAGAAGCTGTATGGTTGATGCATGTTCTTTATTCAGTTTGTGGGCAGAAGACTTCACTCTGTCAGTTCCTCTGGTTCCATTGCTCAATCTGCTCAGCTCAAGGCTGAAGGACCATGTGGTTGAACATTTGTGTCCATATTACCTGTAGAAATTGATCATAGATGTGAGCCATTTATCTCTTTCAGTGAGCTTTCCTGGATAGAGGAAAAATTACTTGCTCAAATTGCAGTCAGAATTCAAGTCACGGCATTTGCACTCAAATTTAAACTCAAGCCTCCAGCAAATGAGGGTTGTTAGTTCAGTAGTTACAATAAAAGCATTCAGGAAAAATGTCATATTTTGTGTTTCCTTTGTTTGTACACAGACAGTGCTTACAATATTGAGGCTGAACTTTTAGAGGAAAAAAATGGAATTGTCTTTGAAATAACTCTGTTGGTAGTCCAAGTGTTGCAGTTGATATATGGTTTTTATGCATATTTTATTCAAGATTCATGGAATTCATACAGTGCACAATAAGTAGGCTGCCATCTGCCTGTAGTATGCATACATTTTTCTTCAAGTCAAATCAAAGAGATGCCAGTAACTGAAAGAATGCTTTGATGCTGGATAATAACTTTTTTAACAAAGCAATACTCACAGTGACTGCCCAATCTAGATTTTCTCTGGTCAACAGAGATTATGCAAAATAAAGGAAATTAACTCATAGCCTGAAAAAAATAAGACAAGCAGACTTTGGCAGGATAATATAGATGGAGTGAAGAAAATCACCTGCTAATATGTATAATTTAAATAATTTTTGAGATATTAGTATGATTTTTCCCTCCTGCAAAGTTGGCTACTAAAAATAAATAATACAGAGCTCAAGAAAATTATAGGCAATAAAGCAATGAAAGCATTTACATTTTGATAATATAAAGCAGGGACATGAACATACGGGCAGCAAGCTAGATATGGTTTAAAAGAGAAGCTAAAAAGCCTACATTCCCTCTTCCCATGTTGGTCCCTGAATTTGGAACATAGGGTGACCAAGGACATGCTCATCTTATGAATGGCTAAGTGCTGACCCAGGTAATGACTGCCCAGGTTTCATCTTTGATCTTGTTATATTAACCCAAGTCTTGACTGTTGGCTTAAGGTTGATCAAGGTGTGGAAAAAGTGCCTTTCCCACTCTTCTATACCCCTCATTAGTTTGTGCACTCATTCAAGTGTGATGTTCTGCCCTACATATATGAGACCAACACTAATTTAAACAATACAAGTGCTTTACACTTAACTGTTAATTAAGTGCATTGCCCAGTTTCTAGGACTGATTCCAGTCACATTCCTGGGACATTTTTTTTCCTATTACTTTAGCCAATGAGGGCTTGTGCTCTCCTTGGTCTGCATAATTTTATAACATTACAATTTTGTAGAAAATTTGATGTTGTTCAAAAAAATGAGCTGGAATGATTCTGTCTTAAGCATGTTGCTTCTAGACCTGAGGTATTAGTAATTGTGATCAACAGTACCTAATAGATGGTCTGGCTTTTTGTACATATAATGCACGTAAATCTTAAAGCCAAATCCCATTCCTCTTGCATTAGTCATCTCATTAAATTCATCTGGGCCACTTGCTTAGCTTTGAACTCTGAGTATGCACATGAATTTAAACTCTACCCAGGCTGACCTCCCAATCTGGGTTAGATCTTTTCAGACTATTTTTGCTATCGGATCACAAAGGTTGATGGCTGACTAAAGAAATTTTATACCATTTGACTAATGATATTGAGCAAAGGTGCTATAGGTACAACTTTTAGACTATGTAACTGATTTCGGATTTAAAAAATGGCTTGGGTACGGAAAGCAGATGTTTTAAGACTTGAGAGCTTGGGTACCTGAAAGAGAATTTCAGAGGATTTCAGGCAGCAGAGACTGCAGGGAGGCTGAAAATCTCCCCTTTGCTCTAGGGGAGCACTATCAGCTAGTGGCTGTCTAGCCTGGGCAGCAGTCTGGAGGTGCTGTGCGACGCATCTGGGCACTCACTTGGATGGGATTGGCCTGAGCTGGTCTGGGTTCCCAGCCTGGCAATCCAATTTGTAATTCAGGAGCTGGGCATGCTGGCCCTGAGCCCTCAGGAGCAGGCATGTTCAAAGTATAGCTAATGTGCTAGCAGAACCAGACCCTTAAAAGAACATAGCACACTCCTATCCCCCACATTTTTATCTCTCTTTCCTTCCTGACAACCCTGAAGGTTCATCAAGTGAGAGAGAGGCAAGAACACATGGATTTCATAACCCAGTGGTTCAGGCACTTGGCTGGAAGGGAGAGCCCAGGTTGTGGTCTCTGCTTTTATTGTAACTTGCGTATTTCAGACTGATCAGTCACTAGGTTAAATAAATAAGGACACTATAGTTTCTGAAGACCTCTGCTAGCCAAGGCACCTGAACAAGGTCCCTCAAGCAGTATGCTCTATTGCTCGCTTCTAGTGATAGTGCTGTTCCTTTCCATCACTTCTAAACTAAAATGTGTACAAAATGACTCTTTTTTAAAAGAGAGCCTGTGCTCCCTTGGTACTCTGATTATGCGTGGCATGAACATGGCATGCCAGCTCTTTTTGCTGTGACTATTCCATACTGTTTTCTATTCTGCTGCAGATAGCCTGAAGGGGACTTGCTGGCTTAACATCCAGGACAGTCGCTGTGAAGTCAACATCAATGGTGCTACGCTGAAATCTGAATGCTGTGCTACCTTAGGAGCAGCTTGGGGCAGCCCATGTGAGCGCTGTGAATTAGGTATGCTCTTGTATGCTGCATCTTTTGGGAGAAGAGACAAAATACCACTGGACAGATGCTCATCATTTTCTGTATGTAAAACAAACAAACGCAACGCCAAAAACCTGTGCAATGAAGTTGTCTTATTTAGCATCACTTGGCATCTCCACCATCAGATATCATTCTAATAATTTTCAAGTTACCAGGAAATAGCATGTGAATAAATCTTTTAATATATATGTTAATTACATATGTTTCATCTCCACAGGAACTGCGTATTGGGTAGGAAAGTAAGGACTACAATAATAAAGTGAAATATCTGGTAAAAGTTTTGAGGGCTTTATATGTTGTGGGCTGTTAACACTTTTTCCAGCTGCTTCCAAACACATGGCGTATGTAGAGTGAGTATGACTATTAGATTACAGGGCTAGGTCTAGAAGTTGGAAGCAGGAATGATAACTGTGTGCTGTAGTTTGTGGAAAAAATACTGTGCTGCATTCTCTCCATAAGGTTTGAATAATGCCACTTGCAGCTGAACTAGTGTCAGGATATTTTGGCCTTTCATTTTTAATTGGAACAATAACTGTGGGCACATGTATCCCATCTAACAAGCATGGTGTAAACAATATCCAACAGAGCTGTGAACTTTGTGGTACAGCATCAAGCAAACATTACTTTGGACTCTGGGAAGCAGCATGGTAAGATTAGACTGATAAAATTAATCAAAACGTAACCAATCTAGAGAGCTAATTAGCTCAAACTGGTACATTTGGCTGCTTAATTTTATGTTCTCTAACTAGTTAAATTTCAGCAAGCTTTCATATCACTACATTATGCTACATTTTACGTACATATCCTAAAATAATGCCATTGCTTAGGTCCCTTATTAAACTGTAGTGACAAAATAACCTTTAGTGATAACTTGCATCACTAAAGCTTTAAATCTTCAGGCAACTTTACAGAAAATTTACCTTTCAGCTACATCTGAAGACTGATATGCGGAGATTGATATGGTTAGATGTTGAGCATTCTGGTCTCCATTAAGGAAAGCACACGAGAAAGTAATTGTCGAAGATTAAATTTCCTCAACTATTCACTTAAGTAACATTTATGAGTCAGTACTTTTCTTGATTTATGCTGGAGCACTCACCACCTTATACAGTCAAATTATTAGAGAATTCCAAAGATACATGTTTTTTAAAATTATTTACTCCCATATTTCTATCATTCCGAAGCAGTGATACATCTTTGTGGTTTGATTCCAGACACGGCTTGTTCAAGAGGATTTGCCAGAGTGAAGGGCGTTACCTGTGAAGGTGAGGTTTTCCCTTGTTACTGAAAATGTCACTCTTTTTCCTTTGAAAATGAGATAAAAGGGTATTTGTTATGTTGTTGCTTTTCTCAGCCATAATCATATTGACCGTACATGAATGCCTTCACAGTTACTGAGTGTTGGGAGCTGTTACGTTGCACTGTTTGTTGGATAATATCAAAATGATACCTAGAGAATGGAACTGCTCCTTCAAAATACATTTAATCTCTTTAGGTTTTCTTTTTTGTCACCTTGTCACATTGTCTTGTCTTAGAGAATGTGGCATCTTCATGCCCTATGAACTCAAGATCTTGAGGCAGACAGAGGCTCATTCAGAACAGTGTTCTGACCCTAATACAGTATGGATGAAAGCCTCCTGCTTTCTTTCATGTAGCTTAAATTCTCAATAAAGCTGTAGCTGTCTCCTTCAAATTAACATATAACTCAACCCTTTGTTTCCCCAACAGATGTAAATGAGTGTGATGTTTTCCCGGGGGTTTGTCCCAACGGGAGGTGTGTTAACAGCAGAGGTTCATTTCACTGCGAGTGCCCTGAGGGACTGACACTGGATGGAACAGGGCGAGTGTGCTTAGGTAAGAAAGCACTGACCTCTGCCAGGCTTTTAGCTGTGTCCAACAATTGTCCAAAAGTATTCTCAAAGGGGTGCGAAAGGATGTTTGGTTTGTCCCTGAATTCCTCTGCAGCTTGTTAAGCATACATTGTAGTTTATGCCTGCTTAGATATCAGACACCTGTGCCAGTTCAGGGAAGAGCTTGGGGGAATACGGATGTTTGTGTTAAGACTTGTTTTGCCCACGATGCAGTCAGTAGGCTTTGTTAGTGTGCTGCCCTTACTCTGACTCCCATTCACAAACAGAAATGTCTGGCTTGCTGGCAGCTCAATGGTTAGCAGTCAGCCAGTCAGCTGGCAGCTTGCAATGCAGGGTGAACAGTACTCTTCCCTAATTCTATATAATCATTTTGTGAAACTCGGATACTACCTTGTAGCATGAATGAGCTCATGCAGATTGGTCTTTCTGAGAGTAATCAAAATTAGTGTAGATAAAGTTAAGACTTCATCTTTGTTGTACAGATTAGAATCGTCTACTCACAAAACATGATGTCCATGGAGATACACATTTCTCTAGGAAAGACTTCAAGTATAAAAAATACCAAACCCCTGTGTAAACTCAAGAAAACAGAAGTATCCTTCTGTTATAATTCTGTTGTACTTCTACGAGTGTAATTAGTGTCATTAATCTGCATCTTTAGAAATCAGTGATCAGAGATGAATGATCAGATTCTGGAATCCATATTAATTTTTCTTGACAGTTCCGAGGACTATGAAAATACAATAACTGACAGCATTGATTTCTTCAGGGCAGCAGAACAAAAAAAAATTTTAGCCCTTGCTTCATGTAAGCCATTATTTTTTTATTTCAACAAAGTTCGCTTTCCTCAAGCAGATTAAAATATAAGCAAACACATCTGCTTTAATTGCACTATGCCTTACTGATAACTGATACAGTTACCAAGTTGTGGAGTTTTTTAATGCGAATGTAATTCTATAGATATATTTTAAAATAAGTAGAATTTCAAAATTAAGCAGGTGGTAGAGTCAGTGTAAATGTCTCAGAAAAAGGAAACAATTCAAAACCAACTCTGCCCAGATGCACACATCTGTTACATTTGTGCTTATCATATTCACTTTTGCATGTTTTACTTGATATTCCACCCTCCCTCAGTCACCACAAACTTAGTAATTCTGTTTCCAGTCACTGGCATCTGTGGCCATCAGCCTGGTATTATTTATTAATAAGAAATTTAGTAAGGACAGGTGTGAATTTAATTGTGGTTGGTGAAAAGTTGGAACAAAGGATCAGTTTTCAAGCAAGACACAGAATTCCTTTACCCTCAAAGTCAGGTTGCCTTTTCTTATTTATTCTTACAAGATAAATGCCTTCATTTATGCTACACTAGCACTGCGCACTATGTCATGTATTTCTGAAATAAGTTTATTTCATGCAGGATCCAGTACAGTGATTTTAGTGCTAACAAATATTGATTGACAATATGCTTGCTGAATCTCTGGAAATGATCTCGATATGGAATAGTTTCCATGAAACCATGTGTATTCTTTGAAATGGGTCATTATTGTTATTTTTCACTTTATGTGAGATATAGCAAAACTGATTATTTTTTTTATTACAGACCACTGTGTGTTGCTTTTCCTGACACTTGGGTATGCAAGTACAGATTTTGCATACATGCTTTTTGGTCGATCTATCTTTCCGTTGATTTTTTCTGAGAATTAAACTCTTGACTACCCTCTCCAGCACTTCCCTGTCCTTCTTGAACTGGGGAGCCCAGAACTGGACACAGCGCTCCAGATGGGGTCTCACCAGGGCAGAGTAGAGGGGCAGGATGGCCTCTCTTGACCTGCTGGCCATGCTCTTTTTGATGCACCCCAGGATGCCATTGACCTTCTTGGCCACAAGGGCACATTGCTGGTTCATGGTCATCCTGACCAGGACTCCCAGGTCTTATAACCATCAGCTTTTTTTTCTCTGTTTTTTGATTATTATATTAATTTAGTAATATACTTGTGCCTCAGAAATAGGTGCTTCTAAAAACCAGAAGACTTTAGCAAAGGGTAAAATGCCTATTTGTTGTTGCAAAATGAGCAGATATTCGCATGGAGCAATGCTACCTGAAATGGGATGAAGATGAGTGCATTCAGCCTGTGCCTGGCAAGTTCCGTATGGACGCCTGCTGCTGTGCTGTGGGGGCTGCCTGGGGCTCCGACTGCGAGGAGTGTCCTAAGACTGGCACCAAGGAGTATGAGGCTCTGTGCCCCAGAGGTCCTGGCTTTTCCAACAGGGGAGATATTCTGACTGGCAGGCCATTTTATAAAGGTAAGAGTTCATTGGATCTAAAAATGAGCTATAGGTACACCTGGGTGAGTATTCTAAGAAAATGCCAGGATTTGTGTCTATGTTTGTTATGTACTTGAGATAAGAGATGTTATAACAATTTGCCTGAAAGAGCTGACCTTACAGGTCGGAAACTTGCACGGTGCTTAAGATGTTACAGGAGCCTAAAATGAGAAGGTGTGAAGTTTGAATTTGGTAAGGAGAAAAAGGAAACTACTACAAAAGGACTGAAGTGGGGTGAGGGGGAGCTCTACATGATGAGAATAACAGGAGATATGCACCCTTTTCAAGTGCTTTGCAAAGAGCAAAGTGAGGTCAGATAAAGTTCCATGAAGTCAAGGAGCTAAGATGTAAACATAAAATATTACTAAAATTTAGCCTGGATTCTCTGAAGGAGAGACTGAAGAAGGATGAGTTCTTTCTGTGGTATCCACAATTAATAAGTGATTTAAAGGGAAGGGTGTCTGTTGCATTAAAATTACGAGGGCAATGATACTGAGGACCTGCAGTGAAGAAAAAGAAAATAAAAGCCTTTTGTTCATTTATTACTAGCTTAAATTCCTGTAGAGCAAAACCAAAACTGAAGAAAATGTTAAGAAACCATATCTGAGATATTTTAGGTGACTGACATCTGAGAGGAAAAACTGTAAATTTCTGTGTGCAGAAGCTGAGGTGATCCAGAAATATTTTAGCATTTTATTTTTAAAAGGACATATTCTGAAGAATTTGTCTTGAAATACGTTTGAGTTGCTTGAGAAAACTTTTTACAGATTGGACCTTTGCTTCACCATAATAAGCTCTCATTTTTATGAGTTACTATTCTCAGGCAAAGCTCTGAATGTTCAGTGCGAATTTACTAAACAAATAAGGAATTTAATAATAATAATATTTATTATTATTTATTTTATTTATTAGATTTATATTATTAGAAATAATAAATTCCTAATTATTTAATAATAATAAAATCCTATCCCCTCCCAAGATCCTTTTTGTAAGGATTCACTTCTTGATTCTGCTTTTACATTTGGACTATGCTTTTCTTCCATTCATGCTAATACATAGGAGATAGAAGTTTGCTTCATCAAAGGTTATTCTTGGGTAAGGGCATTCATCCAGAAAATTATATCATGGAGTGTAAAAAAAGTTCATTCAAGTTTGTAAATGATGCTGGAGGTATGCATATGTGAGAAGCTAAGACATGAAAAAACATTATTTGTCCTATGCAAGAGCCTTTAACAGCCAGTTGTTAGCCAGCTGTCCAGAAAAATGCATGTAGAAGAAGCATTTCTTTTGACAGTCTGCAAAAGAAAAATTACCCTTTTCTAAACTGACCTCCAGGTATAACTCTGGCAATCTCAATTTTTTTAAAAAAACAAAGCCAATCAACCAGCTAATTGTTACATCTTTTACAAGCTGGATCAGGAACACCATGATCATTCTTTGTGTTAGAAAGCAAAATAGAGCACAATACACATGTTGGCTTCCTGGGCTAAAGAGTCTCAACATGGGGAATTTCACTGAATTTGGTTGATTGCTGATTAAAAAAACCCCAAACTTTTAATTACTGCTTTGGGTATTGAGAAGTAAAGAATGAATAAACAAATCAACAGTAGGGAAATAGCTTTTCTCCCTTACCCCCAGCAGCTGTCCTCCACATTTCCTGGTGTCTATCCCTCCTGGTCCCATGGATGAGATAGCTGACAGCACAGGCCCTTGGGGATACTCCAGTGTTTTCTTTTTGTCACGCCTTGTTCCTTAGTCTTCTCTGTTGCTGCTCCTTCCTTCTTACTCATTTTCCATGCCCTAGCATGGGTTTCTCCATGGGACAAAGGCCCTCAGAGGTGTTCTGCTCCAGCATGGGTTCTCCATAGCCCATGCTCCTTCAGGATGTCCAAATCCCAGTGTGAGTGACTCATGTACTGTAGTCCATGGTGTATGTCACTGCTCCAGCATGGATCACTGCAGTTCATGGTTCCTCAGGGATCTCCCTACCCCAGCAGGGGTTGCATGTGGGTCACAATCCCTCAGAGGTGTCTCTTCCCCAGCATGCATCCTTCATGGGCCACTGTCCCTCAGGGTGTTTCTGTCCCTGCTTGGGTTACCTGTAGACCACAGTTCCTCAGACATGCCCTATCTTGGCATGGGTCACACACAGCTGCAGTCCCTCAGGGTTATCTCTGCCCTGCTGTGTGTCTTTCATAGGCTGCAGTTCCTCAGGAATGTCTCTGCCCTGACATAGGTCCTCCAGGGGTGGCAAGAGTTCCTTCTTAGACATGCAGTTCTGCCTTCCAAGAATGCCTCCAAAAATGACCTTTCCTGCTTGCCTCCACTTCATTTTTCCATTCTCCTAACCTGTGTAGGAAGAGGCTGTCTCTCCAGTCACCTGCAATATAAACCATGCCTTCTATGCCCAGTACAATTGCTAAGAATGAACAGGAAATTACCATTAATTATATATCTGTTTGTTCTTAAGAATGCTTTTTTCTTTTGTTTTTATTTCATAGATATCAATGAATGTAAAGTGTTCCCTGGTATGTGCATGAATGGTAAATGCAGAAACACAATTGGAAGTTTCAAATGTAGATGTAACAATGGGTTTACTTTAGATATGGAGGAAAGAAACTGTACAGGTAAGTCTTGCATTTTCCTCAGTTTTTCCTGGAATCATAGGATAGTCCAGGTTTAAAGAAGAACAGATGATCTTTCTGTGGGAAAGGGAGCCTAAATGAGATTATCTAGCACTCCGTCCATCTTGAAAACATCCTGTGATGGGGCCCCTGCCACATCCCTGGGGCATCGTAAAGAATTTACTCTCTGGTCAATGTATTACCAAATGAATTTAGAGACTCAAATTAATTTCATTTAGATTTGGTAGTCCAGCACACACAGAGGCACCCGTACAATTTTTACATCAGTGCAACATTAACTCAAGAAGAGACATGCATTTAATTTAAGAGTTTAATATTTTTTATTTGCTGCCTGGAAAAAACTGAAGCAGAAGATAAGTTTGATATTTTTCTGGTTATAAGAACCTGGATGCCTGCATTGTGGGTGGCTCTATCCTGAAAATGAAGGAGGTTTTTTTATACCACACAGGCATCTATGAGTGAGCCTGAGTAATATGAAATGTGGGTGGTAAGGCATGTTAACTGAGGTTGGTCTGGATGTTAATGTTGCCCTAGCTGGTGATTTCCTTGTTTTTATAGTGATTGCATTGATGAGAAATGCATTTAACAAACTTTATTTTTAAGCTAATAAGAATAAGTCAGAAGACTTCTACCTTCAGAAGATTTTTTTGTTCCTGTTTTCCATTGAAGGATTGTTCTAATTAAAATGTTCCACAGAGCAGCTGTAGAGAGCCAAGTTTTATTAAATAGAAGAGGTTTTTTGTTTTAAATTAGCAACAAAATGTTTTATAAAGCCTACAGGAAACCAGGTACTCTGTAACATCCCAGGCTCACCACATGGGCTACCATCCAACACCTCCACACATCTGTGTGTGTGTGTGAGGAATGAACTGTCTTCACTTGGAAGAAACCTGGCCATGGGGAGTGACACAGAGGCAAAAAGAGACTCTTGAATGTCATGAAAAAGGGACTGGTTTGAATCTTCAGCAGTTTCTTTAGTTAAGCTTATACTTGCCTAGTTGATTCTTCAGCCACTTTTGCAAGTGAGTCTGCTGTAAGCTCACTGACTTACTGCAAATGGGTTGATGCTTCTCTCTGTTTTCTTGCTCCATTAACTTCTTGGATGACAGAATCAATCCTATGCCCTATCCTGGACTAACATCTTCATTGTTTCAAATATTCTGTGATTTTTGTATCTTCATGATTTCTTAATATGTAAAAATTAATGACACAATAATGAATGAAGCTGAAGGTAGAGGGTGTAGTGGAGAATATGAAACAAAGGCATTGAACCCTGGTTCACCCCCAAAACACTGGGTGGGCAGTAGAGTGAGGATGAGAGAAGTCTGGAAAGATGTGAGGAGATAATAAGTAACAGGCTATCCAGTTCTTTCCAATCCTCTCCTTCAACATCATATCCATATTACAAATTTCTTTATGGCTTCGTGCCTCACTACTAGTGTGTTTTACAAAGTCTCTTCTTTCCCTTCTATCTTCTCCAAATCTGCTATAGTTTTCCACAGTAAGTTTAATTCAAAATTAACTAATAAGGTAACCAGTGAACTGTAAATCTAGCTTTCAAATGAGCTACTTTAATACCTAATGGAAAAAGTATATTTAAGCTTATAATGCTGTTACCGGATAAATGTTTTTAGCAATTTAATATCAATGGCACAGTAGTCATGGAGTCCATTGGTACCTCTGTAGTAAAAGCAACTCAAAATTTGTTACAGTTAGTAATTTCGTCAGAAATCTAACCTTAAATTACATTTGATGGAAGCTTGCTTGTAACATAGTTTTATCTATAGTTGTGAGTTCTGAAAGCATTGCATTATGAATCTTTCACAAGCTGTTTCACATGTTCAGATATTCCTTTAAATAAAAAGTTAATTTAATTTTTCTCTGCTAATTTATATACCATATAAGATTCCTGTAGAGTTAATTTTTAATGGCCAGTTGTTCACTTTTGTAAACAGGATAACCTTAAACTCTGTTTGATTTTTCTACCGCTCCATTGTTATAAAATAGACATTGATGAGTGCCGGATCTCTCCAGACTTATGTGGAAGTGGTGCTTGTGTCAACACTCCTGGAAGCTTTGAGTGTGAATGCTTTGATGGTTATGAAAGTGGATTTATGATGATGAAGAACTGTATGGGTAAGTGTTGCCAGAATGACGTGGAGATGGTCCATTGACTGTACAAAGCCTGACTGTGCTACACTTACTCTGCTCCACTTAACACTTCGGATGTGTAATTATTGTGATATCTTGAACAAATGAGACCAATACACGGTTTATAGGACAAATAAATGAACTATGCATACAGCTTTGCTTGTTCTTTTTGCTACTTACTTCTACACATTTCTATATAGATATATTAGAATGGCAGCAACTATTCATTCATATAGTTCAAAAATGGTTAACGAGGTATCCAAACATTTGGTAAACTTAGGAATTGAGGTTTCAGAAGTAGTGTGATTTCACTTTTCCTTTATTCTTCTAGGATTCAAGAAATTCAGAACATTTCCTGAAAAATCACCTCTCTTTAATCTGTCTGCAGTTGTAAGAATAGATATGGAGACATCAAAAGTTACGAGCCACCTAAAAAAATCTTGAGTTAGAATCTTGGAGTACTTAATGAAATACATCATGAAATATATAATGAAAATGACAACTCTGAGATTTTAATCTTAATGAGGCTGAATGAGTCCTCCTTCTTGCCCTTCTTGAAGATTGGATTGACATTTTCCCTCCTTCCATCCTAAAGATCCTCACCTAGTTTCCATGACCTTTCCAAGATGTTCAGGAGTGGCTTCAAAATGACATTGACCAGCTCCCTCTCAGCACTCATGGCTCTTTTCCATGCACTTTGTCACCAGTTCCCCTTCTGCATTTCCCCTGATCTCTTTGCTACTGCTGTTAGACCCATCACATCCCTTGCCAGGGTCAACTCCTGGTGGCCTGGGCTTTTCCAATCCCTGTACGGTCAGACAGTGCCTTTCTCCTGCAACACCTGTCCCTGCTTTTCCTATTTTATGCTTCCTTTTTTGTGTTTGAGTTTTGTCAGGAGCTTTTGTGCTTGTAATTGAACTGGAATGCCCCTGTGCAGCAGGCCTCCTGTCACCTTTACTTGATTTCCTGAAAATTGTAATGCTTTTTGACTCCAAAAGTCAGCAAAAAATCATTGCCTAGGTCACAGATGAACACAATAAAGAGAAAAAACTGTGGAAACTGAATAGCCTTCATGAAAGACAGAAGAAATGCGGAGAATCAATACAGGGGCAGGGAAGCATGATGTGAGATAAATATGCAGAGAGTGAGGCCATAAGAAGAGAAATTACTTCTTGATGGCCTTTTGCAGAAGATAACACTAGTCTGCCTGTCTGAATAAAAGTCTCTAGTTTCAACATTAGGTAGCCATGATGCTTCCTGGGAGTCCAAAAGTGTGAGTGCATCCTCCATCTTGAACATCTTTTGGTCGTATTTCTCTTCATCCACATCTGCAATGGTATCTGCTTTTGTCAGTTTTGTGTGTCAAATATTCAGTTTGCCATTATAAGCTGTAGCAAGTGTTTTTCTCAGTCACATGACATACTCAGGGGTTGATCAAACTGAATACCCATTTAGTTAAAAATGTACATGTGCATCCCCATTCATAGCACCCACAGACGACATTTTCAATGCATACATAAATGCATGTCTGGTTGCATTAAGAAGCACTTTTTTAAAAGTTTCATCACTCTAATATGTTGTTCTAAATGGCAATCACTGAAAAGTAGCTATCTTTTTTTGTGTCCTGTGTCTCTTAGAACACTTAATTTTGAATGATGAATTTCTGGTTTTCTTGAGGGAAAAATACCTGGGTTTGGAGTTAATAATGTATAATGTTTTGTTTGCTCTGTTATGCAGCATGAAGAAAGGAGCAGCAATGAAGCAGCGCTTCATTGAAGCAGCGCTTTTATTTTTGACTTTCAGATTCTGTCACTTACAGACACTGAGAAAGGCTTTTCTCTTTGTTGCTCCTTAGTAATGATCTTATCTTTGTTTATCATGGCTTCTTCATAGATATTGACGAATGTGAACGCAACCCACTGCTGTGTAGAGGTGGCACATGTGTGAACACCGAAGGGAGTTTTCGGTGTGACTGTCCTTTGGGACATGAGCTGTCAGCATCACGTGAGGAATGCATAGGTGAGTTTCAACTCAGAATAGCAGTCTTCAGCTTTCTAAGAGTACTCATTTCTGCTATGAAAACTTCTCGTCTCTGGGAAGGACGGGGTCTCAGAAATATCTTTTACAAATTCATGCTCCTCCTTTATATAAGTATCTTCGAATTAAAACCTTACAACAGATCCTTTAAAATCTCCAGTGCCCTTAACACTGTTGACTTCAAAAAGGACTATTTTACCAGGCCTCTTGGGGTCTATTTAGCAACCCAAATGACCGTACCACTCAAGTTGGCAACTTTCAAGTAAAATACATACACACACAAAGTGAACTTCATTCCTACAATCACATATTGACATGCATCTCACCTTTTTGCATGTAATCACCAAAATCATGAAAAAAAAATGCAGAAACCATAATACGTATTATCTCTTTGGTTTTTGTGCTTGATGCATAGTTGCTTCAGAGTTGGTTTAAGCCCACACACTGTACAGTTAATGCTCACAGATCAGGAAAAAACAGGATAAACCTTTGGATACTGTCTTATGCGTGCTGTTCAGAGCTCCATACCTTGAATTAGATCACATAAAAAACAAGATTAGAAAAAGCCTGAAAGCCACCAGGTTAAAATATTATCTCTCACCCTCTTTCCCTGGCATTTGAGGGCTTACAGTCTGTGTTCTGAATAACAAATAATTGATATGAATGATTCTTTTCCAGATGTAAATGAGTGCACATTAAGTGACAGTCTTTGCAGAAATGGCAAATGTGTAAACATGGTTGGAACATACCAGTGTTCCTGTAACTCTGGGTATCAGGCCACTCCTGACAGACAAGGCTGCACAGGCAAGTATTGTATAGCTTCAGTTATTTATTTGTTCTTCAGCATATATTGTTTCATCTGTCTTTGTTTTTATTTAATTTCATACCTTTCTTTTGAAACAGGGCCATCTTCCTATCTGCTGTTAGGCATATCATGAACTATTCTAACCTAAGAAATATAAAAAAGGTATAAAAAGGTTGTTCTGTGTTGAACTCTGCAGAATAGTTTGAGAAAAAAAATGTTTTTATGGCACTAGTCCACTGAAATCACAGGCTTGAGTTAACAACCAGAAAATATTGAATTATTACTAAATCAAGCAAGAAGAGCTCCAGGCATTGATAGTTCCTCTTTCACTTTTTGTCCTTATTGTATGTATTTCTTAAATCCTTCACTATAGTAATGCTGAATTATGTGGTTGTCATCATGTTGTTAAGGAAAGCTGAAGTACTGAAAACTTTTTTATTTGTTGGTTTTGTTTCTTTTTTTGCAAAAATACAAATTTGTGCTGCATTACAAGTTCCTTTGTACTTTTTTTTACATTCCTAGTAATGCATATGAACAAAAGCAACAACTAAAAGTAGCCTTGTGCTATAAACAAAACATATGAACAAAATATAAATCAGAAAATAGAGTGAGAATTAAAATTCAGAATCATATAACAGATAAACTCTTTTACCAGCTATGTAAAATGGCAAGAGAAGATGTTTTTTCCTTATAAAAGTAGACTTACTGTTACTAACGTTGCTTCCACAGATATTGATGAATGTATGATAATGAACGGGGGCTGTGACACCCACTGCACCAACTCAGAAGGCAGCTATGAATGTAGCTGCAGCGATGGCTATGCTCTAATGCCAGACGTCAGGACGTGTGCAGGTACATTTTAATATCTTAAAAGTTCCAATATCTTATCTTTCAGGCAATATGAGCATGGTATTCTTTTACCAGAATGACAGAATTACTGCCTGCTTTTTTTTTTTTTTTTTTCCCCAGATATTGATGAATGTGAAAACAATCCAGATATCTGTGATGGTGGACAATGTACTAATATTCCAGGGGAATATCGCTGTCTCTGTTATGATGGATTTATGGCTTCTATGGACATGAAAACCTGTATTGGTAAGTAGCCACCAAATTTAATGCAAGTCTAAAAATTCTGCAGCTAATAGTTTCTGATGTTCTGCTGAATACTTGAAAGTGGGAATTTAAACTGTGGGTATTATTAAAAAAAAATAAATCTGTAGATCTTTTTTGCCTATCACTATATATGTCAGGAAGAGGAAAAAAAAAATTTGAAAAATCCATAAAGATGAATCAAAGCACATAGTTCCAAAAAATAGGAGTGATTTAATTGAAAGGATAAGAGTCCTCTGAAACAACTCCGTTGAGTAGAGGTTATTTAAGTGTCCCAGTATTTTCTTCTCTCATAAATGTTTTAATTTATTCCCTCCACTACAGAAAGTAATTATAAAGGAAACTAAAATAAAAGTTTCTCCTCAAATTAACCTAGAACATTTAATTTATCCTGGTGTTTATATAAAGTTCTTACCTTTTTCCATTTAAGATGAAATTTCATATGTTTCATATTTTAAGATTATTTTGGCTATGCTAATAACATCTTTTTATGTTTTGTGAGCATCTGTCAAACAAACCTTTATTTCACATATTTATACACTCACGCAGACACACACAGAGGAGAAACTAGTTTTATATAATGCTGAACAAAGACATTCTGAGATGGTTTTATCTCCTTTCTTCCATAGTTAGAGATGAACTTAAGATTTTCTTTTCACCTTCATTTTTCTGTTATTCCAGGTTCTTGTTTTCAGTTTTGCACACATATTCCATGTTTATGCAACCAACTAGGTGGTTTAAGTTTGGAATGGATCTTTTCAATAACTTTTAAGCTAGTAGCTGTAAAACCAGAATACTTTTTTAATTTTAAACATGACTGCTCTTAAACGTTCTTCTCTAGGAAACCAGTATCTGATATTAAGGTGAGAAACCTGCAGTGAGTGTGAATTTCTGCCATGTTTGTAATTGCTTTCCTTTCTAACAGCATCATCGAGTTTGTGAAAAAGCCTTGGGGTAACTACAGTTTCTTACTGGACCTAACACTACTTTCAACAAAGTACTTGATTTTTTTTCATCAGAAATATTTGAAATATCTTGTACCTATTTCACAGTATGTGAAATTAGATGATCTTTGTAATTTAACTAGTATAAAATTGGAGCTATTTGAATAAACTCAAAAAGTTGACATATGTGTAACTCATAAGACTATGTTTTAACTGCAAGTTCTTTACGAGGTCTTTAGTTATAAACTACCTATCTTTCGAACAAGGTAAATTCTGGAATAAAGTCCTTATAGTATAGTTGAAAGCCAATACTGAAGATTTAGCATGTAGTATAATAATCTAATGTTCAGGTACATACTATGTTATTCTTTACTAGAAGCTTTTTCCAAATGGAAAGTTGTCATCATATATGCAATGCTCATTGAAATTGGGAAGATGAGGGAGGCATCAGTATCAAACTTTACTCTCTTGAAACTTCAGTCTGCATCAAGCCAGCAATTGTTGAGCAGTCACATTGTTGAGGTGTCTGGGAAGGGAGTCTAGCACAAAAGCACATCTACAACCACAGTGCCCTGTTTTTCCTTGTGAGATTTTTTTAATATGATTATGAGAAAACTTCCTTGTCACTTGTTCTTTCTACAAGGGTTCTTCCCCACTCCACATGCAGCTTGACTTCTCCTTCAATGTTACCTTTGTGGTGGCTTTTTTTCTTAATACGTGCCAGAGATAGATAGCTCTAATTTTTGGAAGCATGTCTGCTCAAGGGTGTTCTCTTAATGTCTCTGCTCTTTACCCTCTCCTAAATCAGCTTTCAGCAGCACCATTAGGACAATGGTTATTTTTACTGGCATGAAAGTATTTGGAAAAGACAAAGCATGCTGTTAAATAACAGTAATGTTCAGCTAATAATGAATTATGTGCATTTACAGATGTGAACGAATGTGATTTGAATTCCAACATCTGTATGTTTGGGGAGTGTGAAAACACTAAAGGGTCCTTCATTTGTCACTGTCAGCTAGGATATTCAGTCAAGAAAGGAACTACTGGATGCACAGGTAAAGCTATTTTCTGGCATATATGTCACGGTGAGCACATATCTTGGCTTTCAAGTAAAATAAATGCACAAATGTTTACATACAAGTGAGAGATGAGTATCTGTACATAGTAGTAAATATAAGAGTTAAGTATTTTACATTTGTCAGCATGTATCCAGAGTTTGAAAATGTATGTTCCTGGGCCAGTATCGATAAGATATGAGGCCCCTGTAACTTTAGAGGCAAAGCTTTTATCATTATAAATTGGGGGAATATCTATGTTATGAAGCATAGCTTGGGCAGGCATAACTGCATTTGTATTGGAAGCATTTTATTCATACTCATTTGTCATATATACTGAAAGTGTTAACTCCTCTGTCAACTAAAGCTGCAGGAAATCACCCTGTGGACTAAGAACAGGACAAAACTCAAAAAAAAGTAAAAGAATGGAAAAAAAGTGGTGATGTAAAAGGGAAAGTACATGCCATCCTTCAACCCATGCTAACAAATTTTAAAAAATCCATGACAGTAATTTTCAAACTATGAGTTCCTGTGATAATTAAGCAGTACCTTGCCTTCTGCCTAACCTGTATTGATGCCTAACATTATTCCTCCCC
>BJBW01002364.1:0-36241 GCA_004320125.1 Scolopax mira
GAGTTGGACTAGATGATCTCTACGGTCCCTTACAACTCTAAAAAATTCATCTGTGTTCATCTTACAGACAGGACTCGGCAAATTGTGCAGGAGGAAAAGAGAATATAATTTTTCCAAAACCAGTAGAAGTAACACCAGAAGATGAAAGAATTGAAAAGCGTGTCACAGAGAGCAGGGTGACATGGTTGAGGGCATCTTCTTTTTTTTTTCCATGAGGGAAGAGGTCAGGGACTGACTTGTGCCACTCACAACCGGCTCAGCAACAGACAAAATTGACCCATTGCACCCAAAACTGGACAAAACAGATGAGTTTATGGTGTTTCTGTGGAAACATGTTTAAGAAAGGGCAGCGAATATGGAAAAGGAGAGACAAGGCCTCTCCTTTCTATCTTCACTATCCTTACCCAACAGGATAGTGATAGGTGGAAGACCACATGCCAAAGCAGTTGAATAGGACGTAAGAAGCAGCAAGAGCAACGGGACCTCCGCGCAGCAAACCCCAGCTCCTGCACTGCCCGTGGTCTCACCAAAGGGTCTGGGTGTAACCTGCAGCACAGGGTCTGGGTGTAACCTGCAGCACCTGATCCTCCTGAGAGATCAGGATGGATAGAGGGAAGAGAGGCGTCTAAGTGTTGGTTGGTTTGTTACTTGGCAATAAATAAATTTAACTGAAATTTCCCAACTCTAAATGTTTTGGGGTTTTTTTGGGTTTTTTTGGACCATGACAGGATGTCTGGCAATATATCAAGTGAATGAGCACCTTTGTACTGCAGAAGCTGAGGTTTGATTGTGAACTGCAGAAGCCAAAGGGGAGGGAAACGAAGGGCGAACAAGGGAAATGGAGAGGAGAAGACTAAGAGGGAAGACTCATCCTCAAGCAATGTGCATTGCTACCACAGCTCAGGCTAGAGACCCTGGCTCACCTCCATGCTCCAGCTTCTCCCACAAGTGTCCACAGCAAGTGAGGGTACACCAAGATCTGCAAGGAGAACCTGACACCTACAGAGAGGAAGAAAAGTTGCAAGCAAGTAATCGTCCACATTCACCTCCCAACGAAAAATCATCTCTACCTCCAAGCTCTGAACCTGCCCCTTTCCCTTTGGCTCAAGTTGGTGCTGCTCTTTCTTCAAGAGCTCCCAGGCCACCCCTGGCAAGCACCTGATGTGTGTTCTGCTCTCAATCAAAAACTCGGTGCTTTTCCTACCAAGATCCTCCCAGGTAGTTTTGGCTCCCAAGGCCTGGAACCACCAGCTCCTATGGTGCCATCTCTGCTCCTTCCTCTGTGTCCCTGTGCTGGTGGTTGGGCTTGGCCAACCGGCACTTCCCAGCTTAGTGTTTGCCTTCAAGGAAGCAGTGGTCCCAGCAGCACAGCAAGTGTTCCCTCCTCAGGGCTCTCCTGAAATCTAGGACATTTTTTTGAGGATTTGGGAATGAGAAAACAGAAGGCTGTGCAGCTTAGTATCAGACCACTCTTTTTGCTGAGGTGGAAAGGGAGAGGGAGGGAAAAGGGAAGGTAGATTTGAGGCATCCCTCAGCAGTGGTGGGACAAGATCTCTGTGAGGTTGCAAACAGCCTTTTCCTTCTGCCCTGGGGTACCCGGCTGGTTTTGATTGCTGGGCCACACATTTCTCCTTCGCGCCTGTTCCTTCCCTACTCTAAAGCATCTCAAACAATGCAAGGTTTTGTCTGTGCTTGGCGTCCAACAGCAGCAGCAGACGTTCCTCAAGCCCCTTAGCCCTTATTTCATGTGCGTGCCCTGGACTTAACTAGAACATTCCTGCCAGAGGTTAAGCCCAGGCACTGTGGGGATAATCCAAGAATTCTTTTTGCCTTCTGTTCCAAGTGACTGTGACAATAAGAGGTGCATACATGCTGTCTATAGCTCCTCGATCACCCTTCTCCTGCCCCTTATCTCTTTCTCCCTTCCAGGCACCTAGGTAGAGCTATGAGGCTTCAGCTGCAAGCCAGGAGGATTAGGGTAGCAAATCACTTGTGCTTCCAGCCTGGATGTCCTGCACCCATTTATCTCCGGTGTTGAGATGACATGGCTTGCAAGGGCTCTGCTGCCATGGATGCTGTGCCTATGCCACCATCACTCCCCAAAATGGAGGTGTTCTGGAATGGTAATGTCTCCCACATACCCAGTATAGAGGCCAGGAGCAGCATGGGGTGATCCCCAGCTAAACCAGAGGGCTGCAGGGAAAGCAGTGACTGTGGCGTGATAGCAGGACTGGAGAGAGCTTCTGGATCTGGAAAGTGGGAAATCTTTGGACTGAAAGAACAAGAAGTGCTGGGGAGACAGAATGGCAGGGCACCATGGTGCCCACAGCACAGCAGCACTGCCAGAAACAAACCAGGAAAATTAGTGTTCATGTGAGGATCACCCTCAGAAGAGAGGAGTCAAACACTGGCCTTGGCAGGGGCAAGAGGGGAAGAGAGCTGATATTTTTTTCCTCACTGAAAACTCCTTTTTTCTTTTTTCTCCTCAGACAGTGAGATCTTTGCTCTGGCACCTGACACCACAGAGAGAGTGCTAGTTCTCCCTCCTCACGTGGTTGGTTTCTTTCCTGATTAAAAGTGATTAGGCAGCCCTAAAGCCCAAAGAAATGTGACCAAGGGGTAACAGAGACAAAGAGTCCATTCAAGATCTCCTAAATCCCCAGGGCAGTATTTAGAGAGCCCCAAGGAGAGAGCTAGAGCAGAACTACCCCCCCAGGACCTTCTTGACCTTCTCCTTCCCACTGCATCCTTTGTTGCAGCCGTCTCCTCCACCATGTCGTTCTCAGAAGCTGAGGTGCAAAGTGCCCGTGGTGCCTGGGAGAAGATATATGTGGATGCTGAGGACAATGGGACAACTGTACTGGTGAGGTAAGGAAAGAGCCCATCCTGCTGCTACCCCAGAGTGTTGAAGGACAAACAGCAAGAAGGATGGAGTTACCACCTAGGCGCATGTCTTGATGTGTTTCACGCAGCCTGTGTTGGAAACATTTTGGATTGCTGTGGTTTATCTCACCGCAGGGAGGAAACAGGGAAAAGGAGAGACCCGCACAAATAAAAGTGAAAGGAAAAAGGGAATGGGGTGGGAAAGAAAGAAGAGACAAGAACAATTTCTTCACCCACTTAAGGTAAAGAAAAGAAAGTGTGGTATGAAAGAGAATGGGAACAAAACATGACCCTTATTTCCCTCTTACCCTTTTCCTGTAAATTGCTTTAATAATACTTTTTTTTTTTTTTACCTTGCACATCCTCAATATTTCTCTTCTGATTCTCCTTCAGCCTTTTGGGTCCAGAGCCCATCTGTTTCATTGTATTATACTCTTCCTGTGGGCTTTCCTCTCTTAGTTTTCATTCTGTTTTCCTCTCCTCTTCCATAAGACAGAAGTTTCTTCTATTCAGCTTTCACATATCCCCCTCTCAGCTGTAACTTACATCACTTCCATATGCACTGACCAGTCCAAATTCTATTTCTGGTTATCATACCTTTACCCCTCCCTCTGGCTTTCTTGTACATCACACCACCATGTGCCTGGATCAGCCTTCTGCAATCCACACAACCTGAGGACAGTTAGGGACAGAAATGTAGCTATAAAAAGCTAGTAGCATCCAGTGGCTTGGCTCCCAGGGGTGATCTACTCTAGAAAGGTTTGCCTTAGTGTCCTACAGCTCCAGAGTGTAACTGATGTATTATAAAAGGCAATTCCTTTATGAGTGGCATTAAGTTGTGTTACTTTTGAATAAATGGAATGAGCGGTACCAGTACTCAAACAACAATCCATCACAGGCAGTAAGAAAGCTTTGTGATAAACTCTAGGAAGGGGTTAATTAACAATACCAATAGTATATTTTCTCCATGAAAACACCCACTGAGATCACAGTGGACATATTTGCTTTCCAGAGCATCTTTTTTGGAACATCACACTGTCACGCTCACCCCATGTGAAAGCGCTTCCACTTCTCTGTGGATTTCAGCTCTCCTAACACTGAGCCAACACTGAAGAAAGATTTACTGTAGAAGGAGCGGAATAAATCCAGGATGGGTGTGTTTTAAGGCCAAATGAGCAAAGAGAAGTGGCCCAGGGAGAGGCGAGGGAGAGGACAGGCTGCTGTGGGCACAGGGGCTGGGCACAGATGGGAAGGGCAAGGGAGAACCAAGAAATGCAGGGGAAGGAGAAATCCGTTCTAATTAAAAGATGGGAAAAGGGCAATAAACAAGGCCTGGAACAGGAAGCCATAACTGCATTGATGCCTTGGTCCACAAATTAGGACAGCTCTCATTTCTCAACAGGATGTTTACCGAGCACCCGGACACCAAGTCCTACTTCTCACACTTCAAAGGCATGGACTCTGCTGAAGAGATGAAACAGTCGGATCAGGTCAGGGGCCACGGCAAGAAGGTTTTCTCCGCCATCAATGACATGGTGCAACACCTGGACAACTCTGAAGCTTTTCTTGGCATAGTGAACCCACTTGGCAAGAAACATGCCACCCAGCTGAAGATTGACCCCAAAAACTTTAGGGTGAGCCAGCAGCCCTCTTCCCAGTGGCTGAGGATGTCTTCCCCTTTGAGGAAAACAGGCTTTGTCTATAGAAATACACATATATATATATATGCTTCAGAGTGTAGAGGTGGTGGAAGGTGAGAGAGTTGATGGTGGAAGATGGCAGGAATGAAAGGTCTGGCATCTGTTGGAAAGAAGGCCATGCAGCAATGTGATGCAGGCAGGTCTGCTCAGGTGGGAGCTGCAGGGCTGCCCATGAGTTGTGGAGGGTTTTCTCAGTGCAACAGGATTCCCACGTTTCTAATTTAATAACAAGACACAGAAAAGCAGCTTAACACTGGACTTCAGTCCTTGACGTCTAACAAGAACCGAGCTTTTCTAAGACAACTAAACCAGCTGTTACTGAGCAACAATGGCAACAGCATTGCCATCACTAAACAAAGACAGATAACAAATACAGGATCGAATGACTTGACCAAGTCCACCTAAGGTCACTGGCAGAGCTAATTTAAACCTATTTTATCTGTCTGACAGCACAAAGTGCAAAAAGAGGGACTTTCTGGTCACTCAGGCACCATAAAGGTGGTTTCCAAGGCAGTGACCCCAGTTTTCAATAAATGAGAATTTCTGCCTGGAGAAGTCCTGAAAAGACTTTTTCAGGGTAAAGATGCACACAAAATAATAAATGATTCACAGAAAAGAAGCTGACAATTCAAAGTATACCATCTACTTAGCAACTGTAATTACTACAGAGTGATAGATAGCTAATGAGCAGGGAAGATTAGGATGAAACTTACTCCCCAAGCCATATATTCCATAGGTGACCAACACAGGGTTCCTCATGGCCTCTAAGCATTTGGGACAGTCCACTGCCAGAAGGAGAACTGCAGTAAGTGGGCCAAGTGAACTGGTCCTGTACAGCTGTCTTTAAGTGACAGGCGCAGTCAGCATTAATTAGATACAAGATAGTTAAAAAAACCAGCCACAGTGACTGCATTTTTTAGTGAATTCTATAATGCACCTAATTTCCATGACCTATTACAAGCTCTGCCTGTTATATGCTGCTGAATTGTTCTTGCACTCCCTTCCTGCCCTCCAAGAACCCTGGCTGGAATATATAATTCTATATATAATTCTTAAGTCTCTAATGTGAAGGAAAGTTCACACAGGTTGTTTCTTCCCTTCTCTTGTTTAGATTATCTGTGACATTATCTTGCAACTGATGGAGGAGAAATTTGGAGGAGACTGCAAAGCTTCCTTTGAGAAGGTGACCAATGAAATCTGCACTCACCTGAACAACGTCTACAAAGAGGCGGGTTGGTGAGGATATTTAGCCTCCAGGCTCCTCAAACGTCTCACCAGCACTGACTTGCTGCTTTTGGGCCTCCAGCCACAGTTGGAAGAATGAAAATGTTTAAAAAAAAAAAGCAAGAAAAAGGCTTATGTCATGTAGATATCAATGTTAATAATTCCCTTAGCAAACTGAGTTTCTGCAGTTAAATAAAACCCGTAAATATATCAAAGCCAACCAACAAATCCTGATGTGCTTTGCAGCTTCAGTGCTCCAGGTGGGTTCTTCTGGCCACCATCCTTGAAGCCTACATTTTAAGATGATGACTTTAAGCTTGCTGTTCCTGAAAGAGAGACTTGTTCCACCCAGTAGCACCAGTCCAGAGAGGCACCAGCAGCTCTTTATCTCGACTACCACCTCTCCATCCTCATGAATGATGAGCAGGAGACCATTTTTAAGCATCTCCAGGGACTTTGCAGAGGTCATTATTTAAGAGGTACAGGTGCTATTTTGTGTTTGAATGAAAACACTGGGGGAAAGTGGTATATGAGAAGGACTAACATCTGAGAAAGACATGGGGCAAGTCCCATCCTGCATGAGCCAGGGGAGTTCCCCAACCTGGGGAAAGGTTTCTCAGAGCACCTTTCAGCGCAAGGGATGGCAATGCTGAATGTGGTCACAGCTGGGTCCCTCTGGGCAGGGATGAACATCTCCAGCACATTGATTTCACAGTGCTACTCCCAGCAAATTGCTCTGGCCGTGTAGCCGGGAGAGGGCAACGGTATGGAGCAGCTCCCTAGCTCCTCTTTTCAAAATGCATCCAGCTGAGGGACATTGCTGCTCCGCTGAATGAGTTTTCTACAGCGCTGCCCTCATCCTGTCCTGTCGCACGTCCTGAGCCTCCCTTCAGTGGTAACTGAGTCCCAACTTACTTAATTGCTTTTCCTTGTATTCCTTAGACGTGGTGAAATCATCAGCTAATAACTGCAAATAACTACACGCCAGTTTGCTTCAGTGTAACGCAATAAACACCGAGAAACCAGCGTCTTCCTCTCATTGGTAGCACAGAAAAGGCACGTGTGATGCAGGAGCGGTAACTGTTTACGGTGCACACTTACTGGTGGTACTGGGGGCTTTCCCGAAACCACCTCAAGCTCCCACCCACCATGCTTGCAGTAGTGAGGCTCCCAGGGAGGTGGGAAGGGAAGCTTTTCACTTCACCATGAAAAAACAACTTTGTAAACAGCTGAAAATGCAGAATTCTCCTCCATCCAAGGTATAGTTTCCTCACCCATCCCATTTGTTTGGCAAAGGGTGATAAAGTCCCAAAGGCTAAAAGATAAATTCTTGCCAGAGAGGGAGGATGGGGCAGGCTGCCTTATTTGATTTAGTATTTTATCTCACTTGGGAAGAAGGCGAAGCATATTGCACAGCATTGCCAAGTATTGTAAGAAAAGAGCAAGATTTATAAAACCATATTCATAGTCTCAAATCCCTTCAAGGTAGTACAAGTAAAAAGTAAAGTTAACACTCTGAAAAGCTTAAAATAATGTTGCCTTTTTATTTACTTGCTTGAATGCATGTTGAAAGCATTGTTTGCCATGGTGACAGTCAGGTGTAATGACATGCTCATCATTGCTACAGACACCCTGGGCTGGCAGGTGCCTGACAGCACTGGCCGATGGTTTAAGGCTCTTGTTTTCCCTGCGACGGAGAGAGGAGTAGCAAAAGAAAAGTCTGTGAAACAAATCAAACTCGGGCTTAAGTAAAGAGGGAATCTTTTTTAAAAATCCATTTGCAAAGGGGACACACATTAAATTTTAAAGGTTTGTATGATGCGGGTGGTTGGCCTGCAAAAAAGGGCAACAAAGGATGGCCCTTTTGTTGTTTTTGGTATTTTTTTGGTTTATCTGAAATTTCAAAGGACAGCAGGAAGCTTTCCCAACAGATCATAGCTCAGACACCATCTTGAGTGAGACTGAGGATACCTGAGCTGTATTCCCAGCTTTCCAGCAGCTCACTCACAATCCTGTCTGGCTTTCCTTGGACCTCACTGTGCCTCTGCAAAACAGCAATATTCACGTACTAGGGAGGCAAACCAAACACACTTCTTAATTATTGAACGGGTAAATACGTGGTGTTACACATACTGTATGCGTTATTAGGGACAACTTTGATCCTGTGAAGAGAAACATAAGGGAAACTTCATACCTAAAGGTAGCAGAAAGAGATTTCCCATGGATCACTACCAGTAAGTAGGACCAAAGACCTCACATCAAGCTCCATGGTTTTCACCCAGCCCTTGGGACACCAGGAAGATCTGGGCAAGATGACAAATTTGTGCCATATCACAAGTAGTAAAGCACAAGTGTCTGTGACAGGTTGAATCAGCTAAGTGCCATGCAGTCATCTTTGGGTCTGACCTACACCATAACAGTACAAACACATGGAAAACACCGAGGAAGGGGAAGAGGAGTGAGAGAGAGCTCATGGAAGAAGTTCATCCCCTCAGTCAATAAAATCCAAGCCAATCACGTTGCTGGAGAAAAAAAAAAGAATCCCCCCAAGCAAAAATTGGCCTCATAGAGAGAAGCAAACACTTTCCCGATTCAAAATATTAACTAAACACTGTAAAAACACATATGAACTTAAATTCAGTTGACCGACTTCATTGAGCGGACTCAGACCTTCCAATGGGGGCAGCTTTGGGAAAGAACAAGGAATAGAAAACAAAGAAAAGATCCCAGACAGAGATGGGAGAGACCTAACTTGAAAAATTTCAGTCGCTGCAGTGACGAAGCAGAAACTTACCCAGAGGAAGGTGCATTTTCAAGGCATCCCCGTACAAATACAAATCGATGTTGGGATACAATCCAAGAGCCCAGGGGTGCGTGACGGTGAGACAAGGGCTACAAACACACCAGGGCAATTTGAAATGTCGGGGAGTGGTTTACAGGAGTAGTCAACCTACCTGTCGAGGCATTTAAGCCTCATTGCTTTCTTGCTAGAAGAGCCTGAGCCAAGCAGCCTTCCTGCCCCGGCCCGGTGGACGGGCAGCAGAGAGGCTCAGTGTGGTGAGCAAGGGAGGGGAGGTCACCTCAGATATCCCAGGGCTGCCCCGAGAGGAGACTAGAGACCTTGCAGTGGTTTTGGGAAAGCTTCTAGGAAACCCTTCTAGGAAAACCCTCCTTTGCACCCACTCTTAAATCACCATTATTGGTGATTTAATCGAAAGGCTGCTTGGGCTGCTTTGCTGTAGAGCTGGAGGCAAAGCTACAACTTGAATCAGCCCAAATCAGGCTTTCAAGTCACCTTTCCTGGTTAAACAGAAGGTACCACAAGGCTCATAATGGGACAATGTGTGATGAGAAAGGATTGCTGCCAAAGGAAGATCCTATGGAGGTAAGACAAGTTAATTGAAACGCCTGGATCGGCACTAGGAGCCAGCAGCCTCAAGAAAAACAGAGCAGCAACCAAATTCAAATGCCCATCCCTCAGGCCTGGCACTCTGGTGACTCCCAAAAGCACCGGTGTGACACGCTGCAAACCAAACCAAACCAGCCCCCAGGCTTGTTCTAACCTCAAGTTTTCAACATTGTAAAATCTCTTTTTTTTTTTTCATTACAACATCCTGCTATAGAGAAAGGCAATGTTAGAGAAGATGCCTTTTATCTATACCTTTGCTAAAGCTAATACCGAGCTAATGAATATTTGCAATTAGAGTATCGCTGAGGCACAGTTAACCTTACAGGCCATACCAGTACCAGAGTGCTTCTGGGTCATGCAGTGGAGTGGGTTTGAGCCAGTTCAGGGCATGGTTATACTGGTCAGATTGCGCATGGTCACTATCACAGAACGGTACGGGGTTGGAAGGGACCTCCGGAGATCGTCTAGTCCAACCCCCCTGCCAAACCAGGTCTACCTAGAGCAGGTGGCACAGGCATGTGTCCAGGCGGGTTTTGAATGTCTCCAAAGATAGAAACTCCACCACCTCTCTCTGGGCAGCCTGTTCCAGTGCTCTGCCACCCTCAAAGTAAAGAAGTTCCTCCTTTCTCATATTCAAGTTTGTGTCCATTTCCTCTTGTCCTATCCCTGGGCACCATGAAAAAAGACCAGCCCCATCCTCTCGACACCCATCAAACAAAGCTAAGACACGTAGGAGTGCTTTTTTTCTCCCCGGTGTGAGCCAGCAGCTTCTTAGACCGAATCATGTCTTTACTCAGTGGGCAGTAGAAATAGCAACCTCGTTATACTGCAAGAATATTTTCTACGCTTGCCTTGGAGAGCCCAGGCTTCTGCTTCTGACGTCCCTGGAAGCATTTCCACAGGAGGAAGCACAGCTGTGGCATCCCTCTGGCAGGCAGCAACACGATGCTTCACTTTATCCCCTGCACGACCACACAAATCAGGGACACGCTGCTGGTGATGCTGATCTCCATCCAGCCTTCCCAGGCTGACCACCAAGGACACCTGGCAGCTGTTGACAGCACTGCCATCAGGCGTAGCAGACTCATCCCAACATCCCATGATTAACATGGGTCACCACCAGAGCTTTGCACAGGGTGACAAGCAGAGGCACAATTTTAGGACCAGGAAGACAATGGCAATAAAACCATTGGAGCTGACACCTGGACTATGGTCCCACCCTCCATCAAGGCAGCTGTTGCTCTCACTAGGTCTTTGCTGTTGCAAACCAGTTTGAGCTTAGGAAGATGGCAACACTTTATTAAGTTACAGTAGTTTAGTGCAAAGTCCCCAACCCTGATATCACCCTGTAGCGATGGACAGGTGGAGGCTGGAGCAGACCTTTGATGCTGGTGGTGCCTGAGGGCTGGTGCTGTGAAAGTTTGCAGCCCCTCTGAGCCAGCACCAGGAATGATTTTGCACTGAACCTTTGTGCTCCTCACTGAGCATCACCATCAATTCTTTACTATGGTCAGCATCTGCCGGACCATTTCAGCCTGGGAAAGGGCTGTCCAGCTACCTCTGGACATCATCTGTGTCCATCACCCTCCTCCTCATGGCCAGCCCTGCTTTGTTGGCAGCTAATCCCAATTCCTCACTGGTGCACCTCCTGGGACACTGCTTGCCTGTGGTGCTCTGCAGCGTCACCAAGAGCCTTGGGAAGAGCCAGGAGAGACAAGCCATGAGAGAATTTTCTAATTGCCCCATGACTGCCCATTATGTGCCTGCAGAAGGGAAAGCAGGGACAAAGAGAAAAACCTGGGGTAGAAACAACCATTTTTTCCTCTCTTCCCCTGTATTTCCATTACAGCTGTTGGACAGCCCTGCCCAGCAGCTCGCTGCTTTCCAGCAGGCTGGAATGAAAGTCTTACTGAGAAGAATTCAAGAACTGCATGAGCAGTAACAGTACAAGAATTTATCAAGAAGCAAGTAGAAAAAAGCAATCGAAGCAGAAAGAAAAAAAAATAAAAAGAGATAAAAAAGAGCAAGAATCATATAGGGCTGAATGAAGATTGCATTAACATTTTTTGATAAGTTTCTCATTAGGAGAAACTAAACTCTATTGTTTACAACTATAATGAACAAGGTGGGACATGAAATGCGGGATGGAGAACAGCAACTGGGGTGGGTTATCAGGTGCTGCAGGCCCTTAGACAACACACCACACACTGCCACCACCTCTGCTGCGTAGCTCATTCTGCTTTTATGCCTTTTTTTTTTTTTCCCCCTCATGTTGACCGCAACTGCAATCTGGTTAGGTCCCATGGAGGAGACAGCAGGCATGAGAGTCAGCTTCACTATCCCAACAAGAGGCTTCTGGGGTGTTGAAGTTGCCACACCTAAACCCCTTTGTTTGGAGGCACCCACCCATGCCTTCAGCTGGCTCCAGGTGCTATCGTTCTCCCTTGGGCTAAATAGATAATCCCTGCCCCAAGGCTATTAGAGGTTTGCACAATCATCCCTTTGTATTGGCTTAGGTGTTGCTCCACCTATTTTCTCTCTGCTGCTCCAGCAGGAAAAACAACCCACATATAGCTGATGAAAGGACCCCTTTTCTGGTCATGTGCCATCCCCCAGCTGCTTACCATCTTAACTTTCTACTGTTGTACACTCCCCTGGCTAACCCAGAGTGAGTGACTGCTTCCTGAGATACAGGAATAACGCTTGCAGGCTCACACTGCACTTCAAACACTTTAAATAAATGAAATAATCAACTATTTTCCCTCAATCCACAGCCTGACAAAAGTAGCTATGGAGCAATTTTTCCTGCATCAGCAAAATTTCAAAGAGGAGATGCTCAGTTACAGCATCCTTAGGTTTCCTTGGGAGCTCCACTCCCTGCCCAGGCTGCAGTAAAGCCTCCTCACAGGAGAGGGAAGATACTCTCCTGGAATAGGAATGGCTTTGAGCGCTCCCAGCGCTCAGGCCTTCCCAAGGGCCTGCCAGGCCTGTGAGATCTCTCAGCCGAGACTCTGTTGCGGTACAGATCCCTGCGCTGCAGACACCTCACTGCACAGCACCACCACCCCCTCTCCACACTTGCTGTGGGCCGAACACCTCACCTCTGCCCCTCTCAATCTCCTAAGAATCAGGGGCTGAAGAAGCAACCTAAGGGAGAAAACCTGGGCGAACAGGCTCCAACCAGAGTCTGGGTGGGAAGCATGATTGTGAAGGTCATGTCCCCCCAGTAAGGACTACTTGACCTGGGCTAATGGGTTGAGTGATCTGCTGAACAATCTCATCACGGTATTTCTGACCTGGTTCTAGACCAGAAGTCAGATCTAACAATTGCCCAACTGTTTACTGAGGACTGGGAAATTAAAGACCACAAGTAATGAAGCCCAAACTATTTGATTAGTGTTAAAGCTCATTCCCTTATGTGATGCAGCACAGACATATTTATTTCCCCCAGATCCCTTTTATAGTAATTTTGACCATGCAAACTAACATCAGTCAAAACCACTCTTCAGGTGCCCAGCAGGAAACACAGAGGTGAGGAATTTCACCCTCCTGGAAATAAGGGTAGCTTGGTTCTGATGGCAGGGTAAAAGATCCTTACCTACTCAGGCACAACTAATAAAGTCATTTCCCTTACTGATAGATGCTCCCGGTCTCTTGCATCAGAAATGTGTTTCATCAAAGGTCTTAATTCAGTTCTCTTCCTGACTGCACTCCAGTCCTTATTTCGGACATGAGACATGTATTTCCACATGTAATTCGGGTTATTTTATCAGGATACAAGAGGTAATATTTACCTTCTCTCTGTTTAACAGAGAGGGTAAAAAAAAGTATCAAAGTGTGGTACTTTGATACTACAAAGCTCACCACCCCACAAAAACCTGTGAATAAGGAAAGGCTCATAATCCAATCACCCTTTCATAATTAAATTTAAAAGTCACTTGTAAAATTAATGGCATATTATCTAGAATTTGTTAGTAAGGAGCCCAGTGTTTTGCACAGTATACAAATTCCCACCCATCTCGTTTTTTACAATACAAAATTTCTAGTTGCTGGCTGCAGGGGGAGACAGGTCCTCAGTATTTCTGGAATATTTTTATTCCAGAAAAGAATTCCAAAGAAGTTAGCAATCCACTCATCGACAATTCTGCTACACAAGATACTTCTAGAAATGACTGTTCGCCTTTTGTCACACCACTAGAATTCCATTAACAAAGGTGTGACAATAGCAAGCATTTTTACAGCGTGCTAATACCAGAGGGACAAATACTGCTTACTCACATTTATCAGACAGCTGGGCCATGCAGGAAACCATAAAGCATTCCCAGGAAGAAAACTCACGTTCAGATAAATAAAAAGTGTTTAAGTAGTTATCCATCACTATTACTGTATTTCTTTTTTAGGAGCTTAAAACAACACGAATTGAAAATGGAGGGTATATGCCCCAGTAGACAACTCCTTGCTGAGATGTAAAGGTTCTGTTCTGACCACACTGAAGAAGTTGCAGAAAAGACACTGAGGAAAAATGCGCACAGTGCATTTATAGTGACATTATACACCCATGATTAGCAGGCCTACAGAGTACTTGGACTAGGGAAATACAGAGGAGAGTCTGCTGAAACCTACTGAAAATGCTTAATAATCATTAGAAACACTGCTCTTAGCATCACTGAGGTACTTAACTGTGGTAAATTCTCCTTGAGATAAGCATCAGTCTCTAATTTCTGCTGTGTGGGAGTAGGACATATCTGAATAATCTATATGCCCTAAATGCACTTTCAATCAGACAGAATCGACAGTACCCCCTTTCTGTAAAAGCAGCTTACACCCAAATTAAATACTGCATTTGGAAATTGATGTAATTGAGGAGTTGTGCCATGATCATTACGATTCTACAGGTTTTTGCCTCTGAAGATCTTAGGATGGTCAGGACTGGATTCAGAATTACTGTTTCTCCTAGAGTGCACCTGCATGTTAAAAACACTAGTAATAACCAAATGTTAGTTTTTAAATGACTGAACTGCTAAGTAACCACTTTAAGAGACCAGTATATCCTTGTTAAGTTATTGGACAATGTGGTTTCCTTTTTTATTTTTTTTTTATTTTTTGTTCTTAATTTTTGCTTCTTGTTGCTGGCTTTTTGTTTGTTTTTAATACAATTAAGGATGTGCCGTTTACACCCCACAAGAAAAAGCAGAAAGAGTCCTTATGGAAAAAACAAATATATTGAACACATACCAATCAAATGGTACAGATATGGGACTGGCTTTGATTTCAAAATTTAAGTAGAAATAAAAAAGATGTAATGCAACAGCTGTTCAATTTCCAAGTCTAAATAGGCACTGTAAAAAGACAGTTCCGCTTTCTCCAGCACACATTCCTGTCTAAATGCTCCCACTGTAATCAAATCCTAGGTTCCCAAACAAAAAAAGTCACTGGGAACATAACTTTAGAGTAAAAGTTAATATCCATCCATCCACCCACCCTCTTACAAAAAAAAAAAAGCAAACAAACACACCCCCCCCCCCGAAATACAACCTTTCAATGCTGCTGTTTTGACTGGAGCAGGATTGGAGAATTTATAAAGGTTCAAAAGCACCCAAAGGCAAGTAGTACAATAGAATTTGTTCACTAACTTGTATTGGAAAGGAGATTAAAAACATTGAGATCTGCATCTTGGTACATAAAACTGTTGTCCTGAATAAAGAGAAATCTTTCAGAAAAGTTTTACAACTTGGTGGAAGTCCAGGACCCAGCTTTAGGCATCATTAATTAACGGGGTTTAATTCTGACTTGGTTATAACCACTTTTAATATACTGTACATCTACCCTAGTTGGATCAGTGTATGAAACTGCTCACTGGTGTCCCTTTGAACAACTGTAAACTAAACCATAGTATGCAACTCCATAGGAAGCTAGAGATCAGGTGAATATACAGCCAGTTATATCTCCCCTGCTTCACGCTCTTCTGAGCTCCTCGGGTCTTCCGACCGGCCATTAGCGCTTTCGTAAGAGCGTTTCCTGTCTTTGAAATCTCGCGGTGACCTCTCTCTTGAGCTTCTATCCTTATCACGTGATGTTCTATCACGATCTCTTGAACGTTCTTTGTCTCTGGAAGATCTTTCTTTTGAGGATCTGAAAAGGGAATTTGAGAAATCAAGTTAATAATGAATCTGTAGCTATCAAACTGCATTTTCATTTTTATTCTTTTCCCAAACCAACTTTAGTCTTATATAAATAGAAGTCTATGAGAAGACATCAGAATTCATTTTACTCTTCTCCCTTCCCTATTTCCAATTTTAAAAGACAAATATTGATAGAGGCAGAATTTAGTCTACATTTATTACAGAACCCAGATTCAGGTCAATGAGCTTCACCAAATCTCTTATTTTCAACCTCTGCCCTCCAACTTGCCTTAACAGAAGCTTAATTGAAATTTCTCATGTGTGGTCTCTAATTTGGGAAGAATGTCTAGCATCTCTGAGATATATAAATTACAAACTTAAAATATTTTTTTTTACAATGGTAGTTTGATTAACAGCAGAGGGAAATTAACTTGCATAATTTTGGAATGAGTATTATAAAGGCAAATATTAAAAAGATCTGGAATCTGTGCTACAATTAGGTTTTGTTACAATTATTCCTTGAGTAGTTCTACAATGTTGGTATGGTGTTATTTTTAGATATTTTACTCTGATAATAAGCATTTCCAGAACCTTTACAATAGAGCGAGAAAAGAGCTCTTCTGTTAAACAGTCCACATAGTTTTAAATTAGATGAGCTACCTGTACTAGAAAAAACAACACGTATTAGGCATCCTCCTCACAGAGTACAGCTAAACCTGTTGTTGAAAAACATTGCCGAGTCTCCACTCAGTAACAAGATGGAAGACCAGCTTTAATTAATCACAGCATAGTGATATGAAAGTTTATACAATTGCTTTAGCAAGTAGTAATACTACCAGAAGACTTAGAACCAAAATACCACTTTTGCCTTTCTGAAGGGCAAGGTACAGCCTTTAGAATCAGAACCTCTGCTAGACTTGCTTTTTCTAGAATGCTCGGAAAGCTTTGCTTCCTAACTGATCCGAGTGGATTCTTCAGCAGAAATCACTCTCTTCACCAGATACGTGGGCAGCGCCCACACTGTCATGTTCACCAACTATGAGTTGTGTTGTATGTGATAATGGTTCCAAGACAGTATCTGTGGATGCCTGCATTGGGTCTGAGGACAAATAAAAACCCCATAAGTAGCCTTGTACAAAAATCCTAGGGCAGGCTTGGCAGTCTGGGAAAATCCTAGAGCAACCAGTCAGATGGAAGAAAGCAGTTTCAAACCTTCGAAGGGGTAAGATGTTTGATGAAATGGACCTGTGTGCTCCCCCCTTCCTCTCCCCCCCCGCCCCGGCTTTCTCCTCAGAAGAGAAAAAAAGGAAAAGGCAAGAAAAAGTCTGTACTTCTCTACCACAGCAGAGAATTTGCATAGGGCTAGAATATTCTGCTGTCAATCAGGATCTGAAGGATATTTAAAAAAGAAGTAGTTTAAATGCTAGGAGTGGGATCTCACACAGCTTTAAATGTCTGCAATGTAAACATCTAAGCTAATCAGCCAGATTTCTTTAACAGTCAGCAGAAGAAACAGACACTTTAAGGCATGATTTGTCTCATCTTAAAATAAGACACAAAATTATGACAAGTTAAGTTTGTAATGAGACTCACAAGACCTACATCTGACCTAGTCATCTAAAGCCAGGTGAAATGAAGCCCCATCCTATGTCTTAAGGTGCTCTCTTTGTCCATACAATGTCTGTATGGAAGTACATTAGCCCTTGTCACATGAATTCTTCCAAGTGGGCTCAAGGATATTGGCACAACCATCTCCCAATTCACCCACGTTAGGGTCTGCTGTCATGACTGATCTTACCATTGAGTATAATCTTGACACCTAACTGCAAATATGCACTTCCTCATTGCAAATAAAGCAGCAAAAAACTATATATTTTGTTTCTAATGAACTGAATAATTTTAATTATTTGGAACTTACAGCCAATAGTGAGGAAAATTAGGACTTCATATTTAGACCTGCTCTTGATAAGACAGTAGTTCAAGCCTGGTAGACCTAGGGTTCCTATTAGCCTTCAGCACATTGCTGTTATTACCAGATGGGGTCCCATTATCTTAGAGACTACGATTGCCACATACTTTGCATACGTTCAGTTGTGCCCACAGAGCGTAGAGGTCCACTAAATTACTAAATTTGAAACAAGATCTCAGTCATTAAGAGATTTAAATCTTTCCACCTCTTCACAGGGTGATCAATGAAACAGATTAAAGAAAACACATTATCAGACCAATTTATGTACTTGTTGAATTTCCCAAGATATAGCATACAATAAACATCTCTCTATTTTCAGAATGAAGAAGTATCTGAGAGGTAGCAGCTTTTCATTTTATAGGAAAGGCTCCTCAGAAAATACTTCCTGAAGAAAGGTGGACAGGAAAACCAGACAGAATTGCACGTTTTGCTGCATGTAATACCCAGCAAGTATTTGTCTGTGATAATGTTATACAGAACAAAATGGGAACATAACTTCCAGGAAAAGAACATCAAAACTTTCTCCAGTAAGAGTCTAATTGTTTGCTATGCTTGCATGTTGAAGCCATAATAGATGTGAAAAATCAACAAAAAACCAAACCACACACCAAACCAACCAACCAACGACCAAAAACCAAGAGACACATAAATAGCTTTTACAGCAGGATTCATCAGCCTACAGAAAGTGTTTTATGGTACTTAGGCTAAGCACAAAAATCACACTGAAGGCTTTAGGTTAACAGAATCATATGGGGTTGGAAGGGACCTCTGGAGATCATCTAGTCCAACCCCCCCACTGGAGCGGGTCTACCTACAGCACGTTGCACAGGAACTTGTCCAGGCGGGTTTCGAATGTTTTCCAAAGAAAGAGACTCCGCCACCTCTCTGGGCAGCCTGTTCCAGTGCTCTACCACTCTCACAGTAAAGAAGTTCCTCCTCATGTTTAGGTGGAGCTTCTTGTACTCAAGTTTGTGCCCATTTCCTCTTGTCCTGTCACTGGGCACCACTGAGAAAAGACCAGCCCCATCCTCCTGACCATCCCTTTAAATACTTGTACGCATCGATCAGATCCCCCCTAAGTCTTCTCTTCTCCAGACTAAAAAGACCCAAGTCCCTCAACCTTTTCTCATAGGAGAGATGCTCCAGGCCCTTAATCATTTTTGTGGCCCTTTGCTGTACCCTCTCCAGCAGTTCTCTGTCCTTCTTGAACTGGGGAGCCCAGAACTGGACACAGGACTCCAGATGGGGCCTCCCCAGGGCAGAGTAGAGGGGCAGGATGACCTCCCTTGACTGCTGGCCACGCTCTTCTTGATGCACCCCAGGATACCATTGGCCTTCTTGGCCACAAGGCCACATTGCTGACTCATGGTCATCCTGTTGTCCACCAGGACTCCCATGTCTTTCTCCTCAGAGCTGCTCTCCAGCAGGTCAGCCCTCAACCTGTACTGGTACAGGGGGCTATTTCTCCCCAGGTGCAGCCCCCTGCACTTGCCCTTGTTAAATTTCATTAGGTTTCTCTCTGCTCATCTCACCAGCCTGTCCAGGTCTCTCTGGATGGCGGCACAGCTTTCTGGGGTGTCAGCCACCCCTCCTAGTTTTGTGTCATCAGCACATTTGCTGAAGGTACCTTTGTCCAGGTAATTGATGAATATATTGAAGAGGAGTGGACCTAATACTGACCCCTGGGGAACATCACTTGTTACAGACTTCCAGCTGGATTCTGTGCCCCTAATCACAACTCTCTGGGGTTTATCATACATAAAATGATGCAAGTCTTCCCGCACAGCAACCACAACTCCATACTTCTCTTAAGGCCCTAGAATTAGTGGTACTATGTGCTGCCACTGCTGCAGCTTTCAGTTCTTTCTGCTGCTTCTGGTGTCACACTTTGCTATTCTGCAAGGATTTGACAAAAGCATCATGTTCCCCAAATCTGAACTTAGTTGGTTACTCAAAACCAACTACTTCCTGAAAGAGTTAAGTTGCATTTTAAGGAATTCCTCAAAAAAAAAAAATTCAAAAAATACTTCCCTGGAATAGAAAGAGAGTTCTTAGGAGATAAGGAAATATAATACCTTTGAGTCTACAAGTTCAGGTTTATTTTCTGGCATCAACAGTGGTACGGTATTCAACAGAAAAACTTATCCCACATTCATGTGAAAAGCAGCTCTAATGGTTAAAAGGGCATCTCTAAAAAGGAGGTAACCAGCTCCTTTATAGGAGTTCAATAGCTATCCTGGTCCCGGTAAAGCAAAGTCATAGTTCTGAAGATTCTTTACTCTTGAAAATACATATACATACTTTAAGAGCAAAAATTTTGCTCAACCTCAGAGAAAATAAGAGGTATGAGCTGCTAATGGTAGCACAGCGTTTTTTTCCCTTCAAATTATCAGTGATGCAAAACTCTTATTTGTACAAAGGAGTCTTCCAACACAGGTTGTCTCATTCCTTCAGGGCGGGAACTGACATCTGGAGAAAGAATTCCAATATTGAATATTTTAAGGTTGAAATCTTGTGTCCTGAATTACATTGTATTTTTTAACTCATTCGCACAAAAAAAAGTTTGAAGGGCTTATCCTTTGACTGCAACTTACAAAAAGACACCAACTTCATCTTTATATCACCTTCTGCTTTTTCAATTCACCTTTTGCAGCTGAGACTGATAGGTTTATTGTTACATGGATAGCACCAATGGTCCACACCATTTCCTTGCTCTTAAATATTTTTCTGCCAACATATAGAATAAAATGCATCATTTTCATTATGCATATCATATTGGAGAGTTTGAACAATTATGATGAGAATCCTGAAATAACCAGCATAATCTCCTTTGAAGGACTAAAATAGAATATTGTAAGGCTGGACTTCAAAGTTGAAGAATTAAAGGCAATTTAAGCATATGCTCTATACATTGGTTCATCCAAAATGAGAAAAAATGTGTTGATTCAAAGGAGAATGACCGTTTTAAGACTGGAAAACTAGAGGTTTGAAGATCTGCTATTCTGCTGCTCTGAATGCCTTGAAGAGGTAGGCTTTTTAGAATAACTGTGATGACAAGATGGAAATTTCAGAGTCTGAAACATTGAGTTTAAGACACTAAAGAACACCCTGAATAATTTTAAATATAAAACACTACTAATTATATCAACTAGAGTGATGGACATTTAAGTGTTATCCATCTGCAACAAAAAGAAGGGGAAAAAAAGAGACTTGGACCAACCCTATCTTCTATGCTCTCTTACAGAGCACAATGTGACTACAGTCACCTGCCCACTCCAGGATGAAAAATGGCTCATTTTTAGGGCAAAGCGCTCATGAGATACTCAAACACATTTCTCCATACTTGTCGATTTAACTCCTAAAATAATTTGAATGATAAACCCTACATACGTGGCCATTTCAAAACCAGATCCCTTCTTGCAACTCAACAGTCTGTCAAGCTTTTAAGACTGGGCACCCTCTATACTGTACTGCACTCAAATCTATATCATGGTGGCTGACCTACACAAGGAAGGAATCCTGGTTATGAGCAGACCTCCCTACCAGATGCCTCACTGTGCAATTCCAACACTCTTCTAAACTATGCTTACCTCACTCAGATAAAATAAGCCATCAAATCCTCAGGAGCAGACAGCAACTGAGTCATTCAAAAGCAGCAACCCCAGTCTGCTTTCAGCAGTAATCCTTCAGTGAGGTGTTAAGGACACTTTCCTTGCAAAGCAATGTCTTCAGACGCAATGAAACAAGTTTATTTTCAGGCATATTTAAACTTGTTTTTATCTGGTGCAGTACAAAACAGATGGGGCTCCAGAGCTGGGAATAGGAGCCCATGGGAAAAAATAAATGGATGACAGTAAGATGGACTACTGATATCCCTGGGTTCAAATGGAGATCAACTGTTTCACTTTCTATGCTGCAGGAAGATGGTAGTATTATGATCTTGACACCTCTAGCTTTTATCACTCCTCCAAAACAGAAATAATATATAACACTATTATTGTTATTAAAAAAATATATAGCATTACTGTGTGTCAAATCATAAATACATTAAAGGTGTAACTGGAATCTGAGACAGTCTCAACGTATTTAAAATACTGCTATGTTTCAGTTGGAATACAGTTAATGTTTGGGATTTAGGATGGGAATGGTGTGATAGCACACTGGTGGTTTTGGTTGCTGCTAAGCAATCAAGACCTTTTCTGCTCATCGCCCCACCCCACCAGCGAGCAGGCTGGGGGTGCACAAGAAGTTGGGAGGGGACACAGTCAGGACACCTGATCCCAAATGACCAAAGGGCTATTCCATGCCATCAAGTCATGCTCAGTATATAAAGCTGGGAGGAGGAAGGGGACACACACACACATTAAGAGTGATGGCGTTTGTCTTACCAAGTAACTGTTACAGGTGACAGAGCCCTGCTTTCCTGGGGATGACTGAATGCCTGCCTGCCGATGGGAAGCAGCGAATGAATTCCTTGTTTTGCTTTGCTTGTGTGTGCAGCGTTTGCTCGACCTATTAAACTGTCTTATTTCAACCCACAAGTTTTCTCACTTTTATTCTTCTGATCCTCTCCTCATCCTGCCGAAGGGGTGAGGGGGGTGAGCAGCTGCATGGTCTTAGTTGCCGGCTGGGGTTAAGCCACAATAATTACCAAGCGATAAATGTAAATTTAATTGAGTGCAAAAACTCATCATCATACATTAAGGAAAAGCCATTTATTTTTAGGCCAACGTGTACCTCTTTTTGGAGCTGCGTTCTCGGCTTCTCTCCCTGGAACTATGCCTGCTCCTGTGATGGCTGCGGCTCCGGCTGCGGCTGTTGGAGCGAGACCTGTGACGATGGCGTTTCTCACGGGATTTGGAACGAGTTCTTCTCTTCCGTTCCCGGGAGGCCGAGCGAGATCGATGTCTGCGGTGATCTCGGGACCTAGATCTAGGAACAGAAAGGACTTAAACCAGACACTGCACTCACCTAGCTACTCTGTCAGCGTCTTTGAATATTACAGGCTCTATGCATATGGAAATTTATTGGAAAGAGAATGCTCTGCGTTGTCCTGTGACAGGCAAACAGAGGAGGGAAAGCAACATTAGAAATCCTACAAATTCCTCTGTAAATGCAGACAATTTTATAGTTAATTCACAACTGTACGTATGGTTACAGCATAGCCAATTCAGGCTTCTGAAAAGAGTTAAAATATGGGGAAAAAAATTCCTTTTTTAAATTTTAAAGTCTTTATCAGGCAAGGTTGGGAACTGCATGATGCAATGATAGGGATCATCTGCCAGAACGTACACATTATGATGTTCTGTGAAAACAGGACTATATCCTTCCTCAAAACTTGTCTGGAAGGTTCTAAGCACCATACAAATTCTTTTTTTTTTTTTTTTTTCCTTTTCCCTCCCAGTCACTTTGCAATAATACTTCACTGGTGACCTGCAACTGTGTAGGCTAGGAAGAAAACTTGTACTATTGATGGCTCATGTGGTGTTGATGGTTAACCTGCAGCTTAGGATTTTAAAGCTATGGGTTTTTCACCAAAAGGTATTAATCACTAATTTATGTCTTAAAAAAAGAGCAATGCTGTGCGTTCTAACCATTTTGGGGACAAAAAGTTGCACTGTATTAGCCACAAAATAGATGCAGACCTATAATCTTAGTTGCATAATGATAAATAATATATAAACACAGTTGAATATGTAACAGAGTACTTCATCTGTAAAGAAGGACATCTTAAACTAATAATGCTAGACAAACTTAGAATGTTCTAGCTTGTGAAACGCTGGCTTCATTGATTGTATTTCTTGTCTGCAGAGTTGTATACCTTTTGGTATGCTTGCTGTGGGATCTGGACCTGAAACAAATGGAAAATAGTAAATAATTTTTTCTTACAGAATCTTATTATGAAATAAAGTATACTTTAATAATAAACCAAGCTAGTTGACCTGTTACTATATTACTCATTTTATTAGCAATTATTTAAAGGCCTTTTATCTGATGATAACATCTTTGTAAAAATATTTATCAGGAAACACATTCCTCTGACAACTGTTTTGTGTTTATTGGGGTGTTTTTGTTTATTTTTGAGCCCACTGTACTACAAACCCAAAAGAATATCTAATTAGCTGTTTTATTCCCAACGCTCCCACAGAAAAAGCTTGCACTTCAAGTCAGTACTCCCTTACTTTTTGTCACGCAGGTATTATAACACCACAACAGATTTCAAAGTTTACACTGTTAACCTCTGGAGCTGACATGTCCAGAGAACTGTAGTTCAATTCCATTCCACTCTAGCTCCACAAGGCCTGGAAACAACTATTTCATAGAACAGGGAATTATGTTGCTCAGTCATACATTCAACTACTAAGGAAAATTTCTAACATCTATAAAGAAAATACTGAAGGTTTAACAGATGTTAGAAACTCACAGGTGTGTAAGCTTGTATCTGTAAGGTCTCAAAACAAGATAGACACCTGAAAATTATCTAATTTAAAGGCCATTTGTACAAATATGTAGAGACACTTCTATCTGTAGTTTTTTTAAAAGGGTATGAAAACAATTCAGGTTTTATAAGTTAGACATGAAATTCGCTCTCAATTCTTTTAAGTTTCCAAGGAATATAGATTATTGTGATTCCAGAGATTAGTCATTATGTATATGCAATTAAAATAGAACCCTACCTCCTTAGTTTCTCCCTTTCTTCTCTTTCTCTCTCCTCTCTACGTTTCAGACGTTCCTGATTCCGTTTCTCCTGCTTATCAGCCACAATCCTCTAAAAGCAAAGGAATATATTTGTTAAGTTACGTTTCAAAATTTCTCAGATGAAGGTGTTATAAAAATAACCTAGACAGTTAATATTCCGTTCTTTCCCTCATGTATATTCCCTTTCCCTCGAGTATATTAGTCCCTCTCTCTTCCTCAGTGTATATATATTGTTACTTATTTATTTTTCTCCAAGAAACATAAATTATTGCAGAAGAGCTGCAGCAAATAGATGGGTGTTACATGAAGACCTGAAATATGTGGAGATATATTAAGTTTTCCACAAAGAGGAATTTAGAGCAATAAGTTTTGTCTTTAACGTGAGATTTTCCATGCCAATCCTTTCATATTTTGGCCATTGGGGAAAGGCAGAAAGGAATAGGAACTGGACAGTTAATTATTAACTCCTTCAGCTACGCTGTGACATAAAGAAATCCTTAGTCTTAAAGGACTTGGTTGGGCTGATACCTAGTTTTAAGGCTACTCGTTTCTGTGTTGTGAACTTGAGACATATAATTAGAGAGGATGCTTCAGCTGATAGTCCCCAGGTTGAACTCACTACTACTGGGGACAAGGCACGCTCAGTAGAGGGCCCTCAGATGTGGAACTCACAACTGGAGATCTGGCCAAACCCAAGTCTCGCCACCTTCTGGACATGATGCAAGAAATTCAACTCTTTGTAAAGACCTTCTTCTGAGATGTGGAATTGCCCCAGCAGCATCTTGGTTAGATCTCTGAGGAGAGCTCTGAGGAAGGAGGGGATAGTTATTGTTTTCTTTTTTTGTTAGCGAAGTACTTCAAAAGATTATTTTATTGATGCTTTGGGAATGTGAAGTAATTATCCATGCATTTTTTTGCAAATGGTGTAAATGATCAGTTATTTCAACCCTTTATGTCATATTATATCTATACTTCCTCATACAGTATCAGTAATTTAACTACAAGCAAAGTTTCTTGTTCAAGTGACTGTTTGCATAATTTCATGGAGGGATGAGAGGAAGCTCACATGATCTACTCTGGGCATCTAAGGATTAAGTTACAGCAGCTATATTTAGGAGCCTAAATTGCCAATACAGTCAATGGAAAGAGTTGGGCTTTCCAAAGGGTAAGTCACAGTATCCATGCAAGGCAGCTGGAATATTATGAAATATAAACCAAGCCAATTTACTCAAACTCAGTAGCAGCATTTTCTGCTTTTAGGGCTTCAACTCATTTTGCTATTGCCTTTACTGATTTTACAGTTAAATACTTAATTGAGCTTTCAACTGTGTAATTTGTATATTAATATCATAAATGGTATCCATGTTCAAATCCATCCTCTTGAATACCAAAAGTCTAGAACATAATTCCAGTAAATCTTTCTTTTAGCACACAATTTCTAGTGAAGACAGTACTGTTTAGGATAATATTCCAACTGAATTTCAAATCTTCAAGCTATAAAGAACATGCAACCTCTGTGTAACAGTTATTTCAATCTAACCTGACTTCAAGATACACATCTTTTAGTATTCTGACTTTGGAGAGCTACAGCCTTGAGTTGTCAGAAGTTACTTAATCTATTGTCAGTTAAACTTAAGAGCCACCAAAAATTTCTTTAAAAAAAGGAATCTCCTTTACTTGTTGGTACCTATAGAATGAAAGACACTTCCCAACCTTTGTCTGGATAAAATAAACTGAGTTTTAAACTTTCATTTTCTGGAGATCTTTTCGTGTTATCATCCTCCTTATGTATTGGTACCAAAAGTGAGGATTTCAAGACCAGACTTATTAACATTTTATCCTAATTAAATGCCACTCACTAAGGCCAATTAACTGGCTAAAAGTAAAGTTCGTTTGGCTATCTATCTATGACTGCTAAACATGTTCCAACACCACTGTCATTCAAAATACTGTTCTCCATTTTACAAGAGGAATCGCACTGTTTGTTCCAAAGATGCATTACTTTGAACATGTGTTTTAATACATCTCAGTGCAAAAGAGGTCATCATATCAAATTAACCAGACAATTGATATTAAGTTAGATTTATTTGTGTTTTGTAGGCTAATGAAATTGCAAGTTTTAAAGTAATATGAAAAAAATTCACACACTCAGAAAGAAATACTCCATTAAGGTTGCCTGGCAAATAATTAAATAAGAGCACACACAAAAATGCAAGAATTATTTACCCTGAGTTCCTCAAGCTTCTCTCTTATTTCAATAAATCCTAAATGTAGTTTTCCTCCAAAGTGGTCAGCAAGTCGTCGGTCATTGTCATGAAGACCAAGATAAGCCGAGCACACTTCACAAACCCGCAACTTCTGCTGCTGAAAGCTGGAGGCAGGCATAGAATTCCTGTATACTTCCTAGAAAAAAAAAAAAAAACCACAACAATTTGCTAACTGTTACTTCTCAATGCACAAAAATGCAAAGTTAACTCTTTACCAACAACCCCTCTGGTACCATTAAAACAAGTACAGATGGTTGTTTCTAGAAACTTAAGTATCTTGGTGAAATACAAACATGGAAAATTTACTGGAGAGTTCTGCCACCTGAATATTACAACAAGGACCATTTTACTTGCCTGACACACAAGCCATTGACTAGTTATCTATCAATGAAGACAATGGGTCACTTCACTGAAGCTTTCTAATACAAGCCATTCATACATGAGGCACAACAGGGTTGCCACAGAGACAGCCATGAGACCGAATGAGAGAAGTCAGTCCAACTATCACAGACACAACTGTAGTGTCCACAGATACAACTGGCCAATACAGTTACACTAAGATAAATGCATCATGCATGGAACTGCATATAATTTTACTAGTATAGGAGTGTACTTAAGGGTAGAAACTTAACTGTACAGGATGCTGCAAAGCAAATTCTTTAAGTTTATATGCAGGGATTAGTTAAGAAAGTGACAGCAGATAAGACATCTTGCATTACACAGAAGCTGACCAATTTAATATTGGACCCTGTGCCCTCCAGTCCCCAAGCCTTCCACAATCAACTTACTTCTGCTTCTCTCTTCTTTACTCGAGCCTTCTCCACTTCATCCATTACTTTTTGAGATTCCTCCACATTCCCATCAGCTCCAAGCTGTTCTACTTTGGCCAGCAGTTTCCCTATTTCTTCATTCAATTCATGAACTCTTTCAGCCTTGAAAGACAAGAAAAGGCTTAACACAGGAAATGCTTTTAATTATGGAAAACAATCTGAACTGTTACTGAGTTGTTATATGTAAAATGCATAGGATTGAATTATAAGAAACATGCAGAGAGAACTTCTTCAGGTAAAAATGAAACAGAAGTTACCTCATATAAAAACATACAGAGAAAGCCTGAGTTACCAAGTCTATGTACAGGATTTTGTTCAGGAACTTTAAGTAATTCACAGAGTTGTCTTTACCACAGTCTTGCAAAATTAGTATTTGTACAACTACTCCTCTTTTTACAACCTCTATTGTCCTCCTGCTTGTACAACCACTCCTCTCTTCTGCAGATATGTGCAGGAAAGTGACATACCTTTTTTTCAATTACAAGATATTGACTTTTTTTTTTTTTTACTTTATGGATGAAATTTTGATCAAAGAAGTTCAACACTTGTATGGCATGGTATCACAGAGAGTCAAGTTTCCCGAGCTCAAAAATATCAGAGAGGTCTCTTCCCTGTGTTCTCCTCACCATGCTTCAAAGGAAGTTTTGGGAGGGATAGAGAAAAAGTTTTATTTATTTTTTTCCCCTTCTCAGCATGAATCTTCAGATTTGACAGCTTGCCAAAGCCTTAAGTTGGCTCCTTAGAAAAACAGACTTTCAAAGAGACTTCAGTAACTAGTTTTACATGCTTACTTTAGCTGCAACTTCAGCACTGATCTCTTCTTGGGTTTCTGCTAGTCTTTTCTTAGCCACTTCTGTTCTCCTGTCACAGTCTGCAATAAATGACTGCAGGTGGTCCATTGCCTGAAACATCAAAATAAGAACATTGATTGATGCTGTCAAGAACATGAATTTCATTAACCTTAATATTTTCCAGGTTTATTAAGACTTATTTTTTATAAATTCTTATTAGTGAAACCCTTGTAAAACAATAATCCAACAGTTTATGGTGACTAACCCCATATACTAATATGCAACATTTTAAAAAGCATAGTCTACATGTTTTCCTATGCATTTGCAGAAATTTAGAAGTGAATCTCTCTTAAGTCTCCTTAGAGAAGTGAGCATTTCTAACATACATGAAAATTATTTGAAGAATATTCAGGTTCACCTCTCCCAGCCAATAAATGCAATGCTGTAACTTTTTTCACTAGGGTTTTAAGCTATAAAGCATATTAACACTATCCCTCCAAATAACAACAACAAAAAAACCCCATCCTTTTTGTCCTAGTGGAGACTAACTTCCTAGTTGGGAGTTTAAAACTGTGTTACTCAAACTTCTGTGTACTGAGACACAGCACATGATTTGTTATCCTCAAAATTACTTTCTTCAATAAGCACAGAATTTAAGACTCTCTTCAAAGCATACACAGCCTTAACATTTGTTTGCTATTTAATAATGCTAAGACAGCATCCAGGTTTATCATAATTTGTTCTGTGGAAGGCTGTTAACAATTCTATGCAGAGATGACTAGCAACACAAATTAAATACCATCTGCATATAACAAGAGGCATGTATATTTTATATAACTGTGCCAAGGGTTTCTCTGCCTCTTTCTATTAAATGACCTTCCAAAGTTTTTGTTCTGTGTACCAAAACTTAACTTTGTCGCTCAGTTTATCCACTTATGAACACGAATTATGCTTTTTCTCCATCATTAAGACAAAATACATACGTCAAGCTCAAAGAAGAAATCTTGATCTTTGGATGCGATTTCATAATCTGCCCTTAATGCCAGGTCATGCACCTTCAGACATTCTCCAAGGTCCATTCTCTGAAGAGACAGAAGGAAAGTGGTATAACTTCTCAGAAGTGCTACAAGGAATGAAGCTAGCCCAATTTTCTTGAACAGTCAAACATTCTGAAGCAAGTGATCATGCTTATGAGAATGAAAGGACAGTTTAGTAAAGCTATAAGACAATACCTGATCTTTAATAAGCATGCATCAGGAAATAATAAAAGGAGACAGAATGAACAGCTTATCACAATGGCTGTTTGTATTTCAAAGTATCATTAATGTACTGCAAAACTGTTGTTTTACCAAAACTTCTAAAAAGTGACTGAAGTGGGACACCCTGTATTGAATTAAAACCGCTTAGGAAAACCAAGTTCCCTGAAAAAACCCTGGCAATTAAATGGCGGATCTGAAAAGTCTGCACACTCTATGATATATCTTCCAATTATACTTATCACCTGAAATAGCTACAACCACAGCACCAATATAAGTGCTGCTTAAAAAAACCCAAAACATTCTTGAAGCGTTTCAAGTAAGATAGCCAAAAAGCAAATCCCAGCAAAACATTTTGCAGATGAGTGAAGATGAGACGAGTGTTGGACTATGTTCAAGAATCAGGAAAGAAAAAGCTTAGATATTTTACTGTAATCTAAAACCATTCTAGAAAGGGCAGGAGGCAAGCATAAACTTAAGCAGGCTGCATCACTGATCTTGCCACCAGAAGAGTGCCCAGAATCTTACTAGGTAACAAATACCAATTTAAAATTGAAGTTTGTATAACACACAGCGTAAGAAATTCTAATTCAATACGTTCCCTGAAAGTTTGTTGGGTGACCAAGACAAGAGTAATGTGTACATGACAAAAAACCCTCAATCAACCAACCCACACCCAAACAATAACAAAAAAACCTCCCCAAGACAAAGCAAAAAACCAAACCAAACAAATTCCCAAAAATATTTTCACTGGAAACAACATTGAACACCAAGGCACCCTCTCTGCAAACGCACAAGCTGATGAGTAATTATTGCATCACTTAAAATCAGCAGTTTCAGTTAAGTCTGCTCTTGGCATTGCTCATTTAATATTATGAAAAATTAATCTTTTCTTAATATTGAAAGTTGATCTGTGATAGGAAAAGCTGTTACTCTTGTAGTTCAGTAAGAGTTTTAGAACCAAAACTAAAAAAATTAACAATTTGTGAGTTTTATAAATAAAAGATGAATGTTAACTTAGAAACTGCTGCAAGTCATTTGGTTCTAAGCCAAATGAGTGCTTTTTTTTTTTAAATAAACAAAATACTTGCATTTAAGCAGTAACCTCACACATACAGTAAAAAAAAAAACATCAATTGCTTTCAACTTATCAGCTGGACATTCCAACAAATCCATTAAAGTAATTTTTATAGAAGTTATTGGTTTATTTCAAATGTTAGACAGAAAAAAAAATTCTTAAATACAGACGTTTTAACTTAAAAGTTTTTGATAAACTGTAGTTATTTCAATACCCTTCAGCCAACCCTGTAGTTATTTCAATACCCTTCAGCCAACATAAACCTATTTTCTGGAAAACATTTGATTATAATAGAGAACATCTGACTGCAACGCCAAATAAAAAGATTAGCTCATCTTTTTGCAAATATACAGGACCTCAGCAATTTTGTTAACAGATGCAAATCCACAAAGACCTTGAAGCTGAGCAACATATTACACATCTATTTCCAAGTCATTACATGCTGACATAATTTTAACTGCAGCATTCTTTCAGGAAAGTACTTCACTGTTAGCAAAGCAATATGAAAGAACACTTCTTAATTATCTGAAAATTAGACATTTCAAAATCCTCCCAAAACTGTGAAAATACTGTCTTTATGCTTGTTCTGATATGGTATTTAAGGTTAAATTGTAAAACTGAAGGCCAATCCTGTTTTAAGTGAAGCCCCCCAGTTCTAGGAGCATAGGTAGGGCTAGTGACACACTTTTAATTTAGCCGAATATAATGACAAAAAGCCTGAAACACACCCACAGTAGCATCAGAAAAATGCTATTTCAACATGCAATCTATGTACAATTTGAATAAATGCATGAAATAAACTTTAATCACACTCTAAAAAAACCCCAAACAGAACGCACACAACACTACCACGACACACTGTTCACTTTACATGTGTTTAACGCTTCTTTTCCCTCAGTTTGGGTTGCCCTCCTCAAGGCAGTATATTTTCTGATTTCTTCTGTAAAGTCTGTGGTTCTTCTGTAGCTTTCTGTAACGACTGTAAGTCCACAGCCAGAAAGGATAGTAATTGCTCTGAGCCAGTGTTAACTACTGAAAAACATTCTGTCCTCCCTCCATCACTGTGCTGTGCCACCTCATGCTGGCACATCTGCCTGTGCAGTTGACAACAGCCTGGCTACTGAATGGGTAAAAAGTATCTTAGCACACTAAAAACAGAGGCAATTTTCAGCAGTGTACCTTTGTCCAACTTGTCAGGCAGCCACACAAACAGATGAGTTAACAATATGTAGGCGGCAACGTAGTGGTGAACTTAACCAGTTCTCTTGCACTAATCTCTTGCACTAACACCTCAGAAGTTCTTGAATAACTTCAGCAATATTAGCAGTAATTTGAGGGGATGAGGAAGGTATTACGGAGGAATTCTTTATGTTAGATGTCTCAAGATCAGAAGACAAGAGATTTTGGCTCCCCTTCCCCTCTTCAATCTACCAGAGTGCAGCTTTGTAAATGCTCACATGGCATAACAGACAGGGAACAAGAACAAGAAGGTAAAAGAGAAAAGGATTCTTTTTCATTAGCTTTACTGCAAAAGAAATTGTACCATTGTTAGAACTGGTCCTTAACACAGTCTGTGCTAGTCCTATCTAATCCCTTGTCTAATCTAATGAAAGCACCATCACATAAGTATTACTACTAAATTGTCTTTCTTAAAATTTCTACTAGTAAACCCCAATGCAGACAGACATAAAAAACCCATTCAAATCTCTTAAATCAGTTTGCATGTAATATACAAAGTCATTTCTTCTGCTGTAAGTGATACAACATCAGGCAAAGACAATACATTTTGGGGATGACTCCTTACTGTCAAAAATCTATGCTGGATCAAGATTGCTGAGGACCTTAATAAGCACAGAGCATTTTATATTATAATTTGGCTTATACATCTAGCTGCAAAGTAGATGGACAGCAGATGAAAATTGACAGAAGATACAGTAGGATGCATTATTTTAATTTTCCACAAGTCCACCCTGTGATTTGGTGCCAAGACATGCCTAATGTCAGAGAAGTCCTAATGAGTAAAGCAAATAAAGAAAGAAAAAAAAAACAAAGGCAAGAACATCCAAATCCTCAGATGTGATATCACTAAAGTTTATTGAATATGTGAAACCATGCTTTGTGACTTTTTGCAGTTACTGCACTTTTACTGAAGATTAAAACCAGAAAAAACCACTACATATTTGCAGAATCCTTCTTACAACTGAAAGCTATTGCTCAAGATTAGTCTAGAAAATAGTCTAGGCAACCACATGCAAAGCAGGATATCAGCAGTCCTTTTGCTATTGCTGAGCTCTGGTTAAGAAACTATGAGTCGTCTTCTAACAACTTTCTAAACATTTTATGTAGCACTTTTTTTATTCCTCAGTGTTACACGGGCAATTAAAGCCACTTCATTTTCCTGAGCTGAGGTTTAGATAACTGGTCCTTCATCCCAAACAATCTCTCATATTGAAATGATTTAATAATAACTTTTTTCATCCCATCCACAATATGGAACAAATGCCTTTGGTATTAATACAGCAATACACATTACATACATTTCGTTTAAAAATGCATAGCTCTGCTTCAATCAAATCATGTACTCTAAGAAAAGAGAATCATGCAAGTTTAGTATGACTAGACAAGGAAGAGCTGGCTGAGGACTTGGGCAATAGAGAATCTGAAGAGTTTATGTATAAAATACATGTGCACTCAGAGAACCAGAAACGAAACTCTGACGTGGTGCTGTTTCTGGAACGTGAAATTAAGACGGCCTTCTTTTCAAATCTTGAGCTACCTACAGCAAAATGCCCATTTTGGCACTTCTGCAACTACTACCCATTCCTTTGATATCAGAGATTAGATTATTGAATGTACTTTATATGACTGCAAAAAGAGCACAGAGAAGTCAGAGCTACTTAAAACACAGAGAACTGGTGTTGAGCCAAGTGTGACAAAGCAGCACATGCTCTCAATGCTTCTAAAACCAGCATTCACCTTTGGTAGGTTTCAAAAGAAGATACTCTGGACAGTGTTTATGTAGAGAATTCTTTATAACTATAAAGATATCCATACCAAAGAAGGTAACATCCATCAAGAGAAGTTGGGTTTTTTTTTGTTTAGGAAGATCTGACATGACTGAAAAATTTATACTGGAGGAACCAGATCTCTCCCTTTACCAAATTGTCAAGGCAAGTATCAGAACACCCTTGCTACTGATAGAAAGAATCTGCAGATAAACTCTTTTCTGAGATCACCCTAATTATGGAACTCACTTTTCATCTGCACTAACAATTTTGTTTCTGACAGATTTCTAGACTTGTGATAAAGCCTGTCCTTTCTTGTAGGTAACACAAGTTCAGAAGAGGAGCCTTTAGGATAATTATATTAGGAGTGATTTAAAGTCCTCTGTCTTCACTAACAGGGTTAACTTTTAAAGGACTTCACTACCAGGAAAGAAATGCTGAGCTAAAAAAAAAGCAGAAATGATATAAGTTCTTGAAGTCCTTAGCAACCACTGAAAATCCCAGGTATCTTCAGAAATATAGATCTTTAAAGACATTTATCTCTTTAATCATAACCTTATTTCTGAAGACTTCAAGTCCTTAGAATAAATCTTCACTGAAAGACAAAAGTATCAGCAGTCTTCCTTATTTTTAAATGAGATAAGTCAGTGTTCACATAATATTTGGTCTCTTAGCCTGACTATATAAAACATTAACATTACATAATCATACAGAAAATAACAAAAGAATACCATTCAAAAGAAATGAAACATGGTACAAGCTGTACACTTTCCTGACACCGGTCAAAAGAAATTAAGAATATGTTTCAAGAGACTGACATGATTACTTGTTGGGACAACAGAGCACTTTACAATTCATCACCGCTGTGCTAAAGGATACAAATTGAGTTAGCTTATTCAAGCCTAATTTAATTCGATTTGCAAAGCTGAAGCAGTTCACATGACCAAATCAGTCCTGAGCTGGAAAGTCGATACCCTCCAGCAGAATGCCTGGTATTTGTAACGCTACAGCAAATCATCACACTGGCACACCTAAATTTTAAGCATGGAAATAGTTCCACTGAGCCAATGGGACTATTGGCAAAGAAATCAACTCCAGATTAAAATACCTTACTGACTCCTATCGGCATGTGTGAACTATCCAAACTTCTCTTCCACAGTAAGATGAGATCAAGGCAGTACAGACCAGTGACTCTAAATGGTTCAGCCCACCCTGAGAGGGACACCCAGTGGCAAGTGAACCAAATCTCTTTCCAGGCTCCACTGCCTAGGTCTTTTCTGACTCCAGTGCAAATTTTGACACCTAGCTGCTCAGCTGAAACCTATATTTGGATGTCTTAATCTGGAGCTGAATTCCATCCCTAATAAGCTTAATGTTAAGCACATATTAAAGTGTATTGCTAAACCAAGGTCTCAATCAATATGGTTTTAGTCAGCAAGAGTCCTGAAGAGCTGAGTGCAATAAATTCACAAGCACCTAAAGATATACTTAACCACAGGACTGAGCTGGCAGAGCATACTTTTGAAGTATGTATAAATAAAATGCAAGAAACAATCTTTCTCATCTCAATCTCAAATACACATAAATACAAATGCAGAGAAAGCTAATCCACTGAGTGGAGTTTCCCAACCATGGTTTCTAAGACCGTGTACAGTATTTATGAACTTTTTTCAACAGGGAAGCACAATCAAGCTAATAAGAATGCCAGATTTTTGCAAAAATGCTGAACTGCTCAGGCTCTTCAAAGGTAGATAGCAGGTTACTATAAATATTCAGGACGTTGTTACTTTTAACCTTATGAAAGGTATTTGCTTTAAATCTTTCCATTCTCAGTAGTACTTAACTATTAATTCAGAAACATACAAAGAGAAAACACATTCTTATACATCTTGTAAAACTTGCTGAAGATAGCACAAAGCTTACATCCAGACAATGTTGCTTAATAGGTTCGTACCATAACAGGGGAGTCACCTGACTCCTGTGTATGTAGCTTCAGTCCTAATCTCATAATGTAGATAAATAGAAGCAAACATTTTTGTAATGCTGATGAAAAATAACTCAAGAATCATGTTTGGGAAAAGAAAAATAAAAACCCACAACAAAACCACAAGTCTGATAATCAGCAACTACTAAGGATAAAAAAGCCAAATTAAGTGTGTTAACCCTTTAAGACAAAAAAAAAAATAAATTTCTAACTTTAAGTGGTAAATTCTTCACCATGTTCCAGTAGCCAGGGTTTACAAAGTCTTACTAATCTCTCATAAAATTCTCAACTTGAATTGAATGAGCAAACTCTTAAACACAACTGACTTATGCATGTGAACCAGTGCTCATGTGATCATTATGAAAAAGCAGAGCACCAAAACATAAGAAAAAAAGCCAGTTAAAAAACAAAGAGCTTTTGTAAGAGGCATTGTCAAAAGCATGTTCTGAACAGACACTATTCTACAACCTTGAATACAAGGTCATTTCTGTGATCTTACCAATTGATTTGCTATGTGCCTCACATGAACTTCAAAACACATTTCAAATAAAAAGATAATCACAGAACACAACTGAAAGAGGATGCTATGTAAGCAGAAATGTTTACATTTTTGCTGTTGGGACTCACTATTTTACCTATATCTTTCATGTAGCCTGTTATTGCCATTGCAGACCACAAAAAAACACCCCAAATCCATACACTTCCTGTCTCTCCCCAAAGTGACACAAAATCATCTCCTGGAGGCATCGAGATACCTGTGACTGCTTGACTTAGCATTTTATTTCAAGCCTACAAAACCATAAACCTAGTAGCACAAAAACATATCCTTAAATAAAATGAAATAAAAATAGGAACATAACCAAGATCTGATTTAAGTAGGTAACAATTTAAGCTCATTAACAGACAACTTGACAAGTCCATCCATAAAAGCAGAAGAAGAGGGTAACTGATACAGAATGAACTGTTCGTTGGCAACAGCAGCCAGGATCATAGAATCATAGAATTGTCTAGGTTGGAAGAGACC
>BJBW01002364.1:36397-110647 GCA_004320125.1 Scolopax mira
AGCTTGAAGCCGTTCCCTCTCGTTCTGTCACTAATTACCTGTGAGAAGAGACCAGCACCAACCTCTCTACAGGATAAAGAATTACATTTCAAAATACAGCTAATTCTTTTAGTTTTGTAATCCTAAGTAAAATTTAGAGTTCCTTTAAAGACCACTTTATTGTTCCTTTAAATACAAAGTACCCTGAGGAAGCAAGATAGAGAGAAGTGCAAAAGAAAGCTTAAAACAAGTAGGAAGTTGTGTATTATTAACTTCCTCACTCATGACAGCCACTGATGGGATAGAGGAGAACACAACTTAACTTCCTGATCCCTTAAGCACCCATCCCAAGGCTCTAAAATCTCTTTTAATTGATTTTGGGATCCTTCTTCCCACATCATCACTGCTCACCTGAAATACTAAAAAGGGGTAATAATCAGAAGGGTTTACTAGAGTAGGAACTTTGTCCAATACATCCCTGACCCGTGCCCCAGGGAGGCAGTAGTCTTCCCTGTGAAGCAGGTCAGGATGGCATATTGGCCCCTCTGATCCCTTCAGTAGAGAGTCGCCCACAACAATGACCCTTCTGCTTTACCTTTTGGAACTAGTTGTAATGCCAGGTCAATGGTGACTTGGTCTTTCTGGCATTTCCAGCCTAGATGCACCATCCCCCTCTCCAACAGCCAGTTCCTCCAGCAAGATTCTGTATCGGTTCTGCAAGGGTAACCGGGGAGGTGGAAGGGGCAGGGGGGGATTCACCTGCTTCACCAAGCAGAGACCTGTTTCCGTTCCCCCTCTTCTCCGAGATCCCCTCCTACTGCCTGGTGAGAAGTGGAGAGAGGGTCCTCTGATGTATCTGAGGCCTCCGGCTTGCATTAGAAATGGCGTGACCAGCAGAAGTAGGGAGGTGATTGTCTCCCTGTACTTGGCACTGATGAGGCCACACCTCGAGCATTGTGTCCAGTTCTGGGCACCTCAATACAAGAGAGAAATCGAGGTGCTGGAGCAAGTGCAGAGGAGGGTAACAAAGCTGGTGAAAAGCCTGGAGAACAAATCGTATGAAGAGCAGTTGAAGGAGCTGTGGCTGTTTCGTTCGAGGAAAAGGAAGCTGAGGGTAGTCTTCATCACTCTCTACAACTACTTGAAAGGACACTGTAGAGAGATTGGTGGTGGTCTCTTCTCGCAGGTGACAGAACCAGAGGGAATGGCTTCAAGCTCCAACAAGGTAGGTTTAGACTGAATATTAAGAAAGAATTTTTCACAGAAAGAGTGGTTGGGCATTGGAATAGGCTGCCCAGGGAGGTGGTTGAGTCCCCATTCCTGGAAGTGTTTAAGAGTTGTTTAGATGTGGTGTTGGGGGATATGGTACAGGGGAGAACTTTATGGAGTAGGGTTGATGGTTGGAACCGATGATCCCAAGGGTCTTTTCCAACCCTGTGATGATTCTATGACTGCTGGCAATCTAGGCAATGGAAGTTTCATAGTAAGACTCTAAACTTCACTAATTTGTGTGGATGCTTTTTTACTGCAATGTTTTTCCTGTTAACCAAAAGATAAATCTCAAAGAAACTTGAGGAAAATACCTACTGCAAGCATTCCAGAGAAGTCTAGAAATAACAGAAGACTTCACACAGTATTATTAAAAATTAAGCACACACTCAGAGGGAAGAGATAACATATGCAGAAATCTGGACAACAAAGACAAAGTCTCCAATCTTCTAAGTAAAGTATAGGCTCCCTACTTTTACCAATACATACTGCAGGCTAGGGAACATGATTTTACTGTCAAGGGAAGTCAATTCCTTGGCAGAGTTCTTGATATTTGGCCATTAACAAAAAGAACACACTAAATTAACAGACTCATACTCATGTATGAGTCATTTTGTTTGTCTTGCATTATCTGTGAATGTCCTCCTTGAGTGCTTTTGAAAGAGGGGGCGTACTGGAATGGCATAGAAGTCTGCATTTTGCAGACAGGAACAGTAATATGCATTTCACTGGAATTGCACAGATTATCTTGTGACACACCAAAAATGACAATTCACTTCCAGTATTTTACTGATAATCTAGTCAATGAAGAGGTTTAACATCAGTGTCCCCAGAGAACTTACTCTCTCAGATTCTGGATTTGATTTAGGGAAAAAAAAAAAACCCCAAACCAAACAACCACAAACAAACAGAAAAGCAAACCCCAACCCAAACCAAAAAGTTACTCAGTCTTTGTTACCTACAGATCTTGAATGCAAAGATGCATCAAATTTTCCTATGAAAATTTGCTTCTTGCCCTTTTAAAAACCATGCTATCAAGAGAGAAGGTCCATTTCTTCAGACCCATGATTAAGCAAGCAACAGACCATCACGTTGGTCAGATAAAGCCTGTCTCTTATGATCCTTCTCTATTACTCCCACTAAAAGGATTAAGCTAGTCACTGTTTTTCTGGATCCAGAATTACCAGAATTACATCATGGAACACATTTTGTAGTCCAATGACTAACTGCATTATGAGTGGGAAAAAAAAAGAAAAAAGTTATTGATATTCACTGAAGAAGCATTCTAGTTTAGTACTCCCAGAGCAGCAGCACAATCCACTATGAGACAGATGAGAACTTTCAGTGAAGACTTAAAACTGGGTAAATGGGCAGAACCTAAATGTTTGGTTTGCACCATAAGAGGAATCATTGCATACCTATGACTTACATAGTTCTAAAGATAAACATTTCTTACTTGCTAAAGACAGCCATTCTAGAAATCTTTGCTTACAGAGATTAGACCACAATGAAAAGCTGTCAATCTTTTAACAGTATCCTCTTATAAATGCTGACCAATGTCTCTGTATGTTTTTATAGCATATCTTCCCCCAACCATGAGATACTTTGCTCAGCACAGAACTAAAGCACTGAACAACATAACAGATGGGTGAAGAGGAAAACATTTCCTCTCCCTTTTCCCCCCCATCTTGTTCAGACAGTAATTCATAGAACAGTTCAAAATAAAACTACATACCCATTTATACACAAAGGACTGTTATTGGTTTGTTACCACTTACATTTGAAAGAAAGATGTATTATCTTCAGTGTGAATTATCTTCAGTACATGCCAAACATACCACCTTAACCTCAAGACATGATTTTTGTCATATGACAAAACTTTACTATACAAAAGAAAAAGGAAAGTGTCCTTAAGGATTGGAAAAATATTTAAGAAGCCACAAGGTTTTTGAAGAAGCTCAACAAGTGGGCATTTTCTATCCCCTTGCTTTTTTTATTAAGAAAAATGCTAATTTCTGTAGTTTGGTTTACCATTTATTTTGCCTCTTCTTTTTATGCTTCTTAGCAATTACAGTTGCACCTACTTCTAAAGGGACTCTTAAGAAGAAAAGATGGACTTTATCTATTGGCCTGTTGGTCCAAGTGTCAAAATTAGCAAAACAAAAAAATTAGTGTGTGCATGCACGTTAGAAGCCCTTTGATCAATGTTATGGTAATTTAAATTCACAGATACTTGGAAAGCATATTAGAGGCCAGGTAACAGGTAAACCACTTACCAAGCCTATATATTTCAGTTCTCCATTTTGCAAATTAGTTTCTGTATTTCATTAAAAGCTCCAGTCAAGTTAGCTTTTTGGAATGACATGGCACAGAAAACCAATATTGCTTCAAATAATCCTTAAGACAGATTTTCCAGTACTTATTTTCCCCCCTGCCACAGGGTCAGAAAATGTGCCTGTGTGAATAGGAAAGCTACCGAAGGAATGGTAGGCACAACATATCATCATACCACATCTCTCTATTGTTAATTCTTCTAACACCATGGAACATCCAGTGAAGCCCTGTCTGGAGTACTGTCTCCAGCTTTGGAGTCCTCAGCATAAGAAGGACAGGGACCTGTTGGAGCAGGTCCAGAGGAGGGCCACAATAGTGATCAAAGGGCTGGAGGACCTTTCCTATGAGGACATGCCAAGAGTGTTGGGATTGTTCAGCCTGGAGAAGACTCCTGGGAGACCTTATTGTGGTCTTTCAGTACTTAAAGGAGGCATACGGGAGAAGTGGGACCAAAATATTTAGCAGGGCCTGCTAAAAGGTCCAAAGGGACAAGGGATAATAGCTTTAAACTAAAACAGAGTACATTCAGACCAGATAGAAGGAAGAAATTTTTTACAGTGAGGGCGAGACACTGAACAGGTTGCCCTGAGAGGTGGTAGATGCCCCATCCCTGGAAACATTCAAGGTCAGGTTGGACAGGGCTCTGAGCAACCTGATCTAGTTGAAGATGTCCCTGCACATGGCAAGGGGGTTGGACTAGATGTCCTTTAAAGGTCCCTTCCACCCCGAACTATTCTACAATTGTATAATTCTAACTCGTCTGCCTTTCACAAAGAATAAGCTATTTTAACCAGGCACCATGACGTAAAGCACAAATACACTGACAAAGCTACTGGCATGTATGAAAGCCCTCTGTTTGCTACGGTCATGCAGATGAATTTCTACTATAAACTACACAAAAGTCCGGGTCGAAAAACTACTAATATGCCAAAGACTGGGATTTTCAAGTTCCTTTTGAATCTGTGAAAATGACAAAGAAACTGGGTATTGTAAAGTGTGTGTCACGATCTTGTTAAATATATCTCAGTTTCTAGCAATGTAATTATTTGAACTTTCAACTGTTTTCACTAAAATATTTCTGAAGAAAGAAAAGTCACCTCTCTTTCCTATAAAAGTATTTGTGTGGGATAAATTCTCACTATAACATGAAGTTTTCAGAAAGTAACATCATAATTTATGCATCAATTATAGTTCCTTTTTTCTACTAGCTGCAACTGTACCAGCTTAAAACCACTTTGCTATAGCACAATTTATGTAGGTAATGTTATCTATTTTATTAATTTTTTTTAATGTTATAGCAAACAACGTTGAATTCTAATAATAGCATATTGAACAGGAAACTAAAAATTAAGTTAATAACCCACAAATTAGTTGTTTTTAGAAGTTTCTCTGAACTACCAGAGTGGTGGACAGATATTTGCTGAAAACTGTGAAATTACCATGGAAGTGGTATTACTAACAACAAATAATTCAATTTCTACACTTTTATCTATATAAACCACAAGATTTAGCTACATACAGTTCCAGAGAGCACATCATGAGGGCAGCAGTTGAGAAGGTGACTCTTGCACACTCTGTCATCGCTGAATTTGATTCGCTGACGGGTTGTGTCACCTGCAATATAGAAATCAACACATTCCAGGTTAGAAATCTGAGGAAGCCAAACATGTTCTGCAGGTTACATGCAAAGCATTAACACTGCCCTGTCATATAGTGAAGGCCTATGGAAACTAGAACTTAAAACACTGTATGCTTCTTTGCCAAATAAAACCAAAAAACACAAATACATGTTTTAATGCTCTATAATGCTATTTTTAAATCCTCTCACACTTCCTCTTCAAAAATGCAGTGTGAAAAGTGCTTAAAACCAGAAAGACAGCATTAGCTTAAAAACACTTCGCTCCAACAGCATTTCTTAAATGAGCTATATAACATTCTATTCAGATTTTGTATGAAATAGTGATGTATTTGTATGCAACAATTAGCATATAAAAGCAGCCTCATAAAAACAAGATGATACACATTGAGTCTTCACCGAATCCCACCTGATACTCATTTTATGATTTTGCTCTTGGATGCAATGCATCCTCTTACTTCTGATGGGAGTAGCATAACAAGTTGGCAGAAGAATGGTTTTAAATGCTTACAAACCTGAAAAAAAGTGAGTCAAACATATGGACATAGCCTATATGCAAAATTATTTTACAAATGTTTGCATATCTCCGTATCATAAGCCTTTTTTTTTTTTCTACATGCTGTTTGTTGGGCTGAAAATATCTTAATTGTATCTTCATCATGGCAGGTTGTAGTTCCTGCATGAGCAGAAGCATCAACCTGCCCACACACTGAGATCCAATTGCAAGATTAAATAACCCCATCTTGGAGCAAGACCTAAAGTCTTCAGAACAAAGTAACCAGCTGGTGTTTTGGGGAGGAGGGAGGGAATATGTTTTCCTTCAAGTCATAACATTGTCACTATTTGAAATCTGAAGAGAACCACTGCTATGGCTCTCCTGTTGTTAAAACACAGGCATGATAAGACACCTTAATCTCTCAGTATGTAGCTACTTAGTCATTATTTAAAACATAACAAATGTTTTTTAAAATCTCTAATCACTGAAAACCTACTGGTGAATTACTGAAGCAAGAAAGGCTGCTGGGGGAAAAAAACCCAACATACAATGAGTTCAGACAGCAGCCTTTTCCATTCCATCAAATATTTCAGAGTTAGGATACATTTTGCAGTTTATTGATGTTTTTTATGGCTTCATGACCCACAACACTGAGAATTTTCAATCTATTAATTCAAGAAGGCAAATTTGTTACTGAAGTAACGACAACAGAGGGGAATAAACCCCCCATAGCTTATTAGTCAAGCCTTTCTTACTATCATATAATCAGATTTCAAAATATCAGTTCTATGTATAGGATGCTAATATGTTGCGTTTTTAGATGGGCCAAGTTTCAGATTAATAAGCAAACAAAAGTTTCTAAAACCAACACATGCTTAATTTGCCTGCAAGGTACAATAGTTAAAACCTGTAATCCACAGGCTAAAGAGAGCTTCAAAGCAGTTCAACAATAGGTTTTCTAGAGGATGACCTTACTGCTTAGTTATACTTACACCACTAAAAATTTAGAACAATCCCTTTATAATCATGCCTGCTACTGCAGTAAAGAGTTCAGAGTTTTGCTTCTCCTTTTTTGCTTTTCAGGAGGTGGATCCATATTTTTTTTTAAACACATAACTGCGTTTGTTCCACATTCATTAACACATCTGAAAAGTTATTGATAACTCACGGCTCGGCGAATGCGGGGCCTTTCTGACACTCCCTTGCAGATTGATGTAGGCAGGCAAAGATACATTGAACCTTTATAAATAAAACAAGGGGCCAGATTGTTCAGTTTGTATAGAATAATAGACTCTGCCAGCAATTTTAACACAGCATCTAGAAATACATGTTGACTGTAAAGAATCTTCTATATAAAGACACATGAACAAAATCACGAAAAATATTTTAAAAAAGACAACTGATGGCCTAGTAGCACTAACCTACCAGGAGTCAAGGAGTTATCAGGACCAGAAAATTGCCAAAAGACTCATCATGTTCTTTAGGTAACGTTGGCGAGTAGTATTTTCAGACGTTACCTCAACATCTAGACATAGCTTTTTTCATACCTCTACCACAACTAGGAACCGATGCCAGAGCTGCAATACAGTCTTTTTTCATCTAAGTGGCTAGCATGATAATCACAATAATTACCAAACTAAGACAACATGGGGGGGGGGGGGAGAAAAAAAAAAGAGGTAGCAGAAACTGGTCAATGACAGCCTCAAGAACACCTCCCACATTTGCATTTTAAACCTTTATTCTTTCTGCACTGTGCCTTGGTCTAGCATTTAAGAGACTTTCAGAAAGGCTCCCATACATTCAGATATTTACCTTTTCCTTCCTATGAAAAGCAGTTTCATACATTTGCATTTATTTTTAATCTATGCTGTTTCAGAAGGAAAGGTTTGTATCAAAAAGAAAAGTGGTCATATACTATCTTCTAACAACAACTGAATTGTGTGTCCCTCTGGCAGCTCTTTCCGGAATCTGATAGCCTCAGAAGAAAATTATTTTATTTCTTCATAAATTTTGTGAGCACCAATACCACTAAATAGTGCAGACGTGTTGGCAAAGACAGAAGGTGCATTCTGCTGCTGACCTACAGATGAATCATCTTGAACAGATGACTACCTGGGGTCTACATGGGCTGCTGGGGAAAGGGCAGAATAAAATCTACAAATTCACTATACACCTTACATTCAGCCTACAGGAAAATAGACAAAGAACTAAAACATGAACAGATATCTTCTTAAGCCAGGGATTTCAGTGTTTGGGTAACCAAGACGCTAATTCTCCTTGTCAAACTGTACTTAGGTTGATACACTCTTTGTATGTTCAAACAACCAAGTTAAAGGTAAGTGACATTTATGAGTATTTAAAAAAAAAAGGCTTTATATATTCTGTAAAAAGAAAATAATACATCTAGCTACCAAGTACCTGCAGTCATCTTTCAGAAGTATCCTTAAACGTTTATAAAGGGGCCACTATCACTGATAATTCAGACCTTATTACAAGTTCTATTTTCATAGGTAAATAATTAAATCAGCTCAGAATAGCAACTTATTTAACTCTGCCTCTGAAGAATAGCAGAGTATTCAACCTCTTGATCTTTGGGGCTCGTGCTCATTAAAGAAATCAAGGTAATTTACCAGGGCATTACAGGAGTCAACATCTATTACTATAAGCCATTCCTGTGTTTCCAATTAGATTTTCTCCATTTACAAGAAAAAAATCATTGATAAATGATTAAATGTTATATAGAGATACAAAAAAAAATATTAAATTTTCCTCAAGATGCAGCAGCTTTAGTTTTACTTAAAGTACCTGGCCCAAACCACATTTCTATAAGAGATTACTTTCCAGATGAATGGAGAACTTTGAAACAGAATTGAAACACTCAAGAAAAAAAGCCAAACATAAGGAAATTTCTACACTTGTATATCTCATATCCTTTATAAGCATAAAGAAGCTGCACACTAGGGACACAAATACTAAAGGCATAATGTCAGTAGTGTAATTTTCTGAAGGAAGTGTTCTGATTTGTGTTAAACACACAAGTAACATCAAGACCAACACATACTGCTGATTAAGGAACATCCAGAGGTTAAAATCACAATCTGCACTTAAGACTATACAATTCACTTTGAACTCCCAAATCTGACCTACTAACAGGCCTCCACAATGTCATTCCGATTCATTGTATTTTAATCACAAACCAGCAGAATGAACACTTATGTATCAACAATGCTTAGCATTACAACATGCTTATAACAATGATTTATTAGATCCAGCACCTCTTACTATTCTGATGTATGGTAATATACTACTAACAACAAGCTCAGTGCATTGATGAGAATTAGCCTTTATAATCCAACTGTAACCTCCAATTGCAAACTAATGATGCAATCCATGCAAAGACAACAATGAGCACTTTCATTTTCATGCCGTTAACCTTCTGCATTAAGATGCATCAGCCAAAACCAGTTAGCTTTACCGCTCCAATTTTTGAAGCATGAGTCCCAACATGCTGGCAAGGGACTCTGCAAGCTTTACTCACAAAGAGCTACTAACTGGGTGGAATATCAGGTTAAAGACTGCGGATCAAATTTCATCAGCAAAACAAGCCCTGTATAACAAGGATTCAACATCATTATTTAATTGAGGCTTAGGCAGTCACAGAGGACCCTGTTCCTGCTACACACTTAATAGGCAGCTAATTCTGATATTCTTGTCACTAACACCGGCTGCATCTTTACCGTAACACCTTTAGAATAACACATTTCTAAGCTTCTGGTTTATACTATGACTGAATTAATATTTGTGAGTGCAGAATAGGATTAAACCATTTTTTTTATCTAATGCGTTACAAGTGGAACAAATACAGGAATGATTTTTTTAAATATGAATATGCCCATTTGCTTCTTCATAAATGCAGTTTCATACAGTGCCCCAAGTCCAGAGTAGAGAAATCCCTTGAGTCCCTCACTGTTCTAATTTTTAAGGACTAAAGTACCAGAACTTTATAACAAAGCCAGCAAATACACAGAATTCATTAAACATGATAGTTGCTCTTAAAAGCCTTCAGATCACTCCTAATTGACACAAATATTTTCATGGTTTGTGTGTTGCTACTACCTTCAGATTTCTGAGCTGATATCAATTCAACATTATGGGTAGGTTTTGCAGAAATATGTCTATACAGGACAGTTTTTTCTGCCTTTGCTTTGCTGATGATCCATATTTGAAAGAAAAGCTCTCAGAGGAGGCCCTCAGCCTAAGGCTACCCAAAGTTCTGGTGGTCTTCCAGTAATGGACAAAAACATATTGAAACTGATTTCAAAAGCACATACTACCTTCCACCTAAAAGCGTGAAGCAAAGTGGAAACCAAAATCTATGTATCCTTAAGGACACAAAGAATTCTTCAATAATCCCACGAGGAAACAAATAAATTAAAAAATGGGTTTACAAGTTCTAGATTACACTTTTTACCATATAAAGGGGGGGTCACAAGACACAGGATGATGTTGAGGTAAGCACAATATTGTCACTTCAATTCCTCCCAAGCAAGGAGAACAGGAAAGCCACACATTAGTAAGTGCTACTCAGGATAACTGAAGTGGCTAGCGTAAAACAGAAAAACTGATTAAGATGAAAAAAGGATATTTTAAGTTTCAATGACTGAAGATGATGATTTAGAACAAGGAACGTGCTTTGTTAATAACAGCTAAAGAACTGAGTTACAGACTCCAAATACAGCTGTTCAGGTCAAAAAACTAGCAGGTGAAGCAAGAGGCTGATAGGCACTTCATACATAAGGGTTCTGTGTATCTAAAGGTTCCAAAGATTTTTCTGCTAGTCACATACCATAATATTTGTTAAGATGCTTGGGAGAATGTTTTAATGACCACACAGGAGTCTCAGAAACATGCCCAAATTTAGCTGTCTCTTAAGAAAAATCTAATTAACTTTGCTAGTTTATCATATTTCTAGACTATAACCTATTTTTGATGTAGTGGTAATTACTTAAAAAAAAAACAAAAACAAAAAACAAACCAAACCAAGCCAAGCCAAGCTGCCACTACATTTCTTTGCAACAGTCAAGCCTTGGCAGTTTCAAGATGTGGTGCTGTTCCAAGGCCATTCTGATCTGCTCTGTGTGTTTACTACTGTCATTAGTAATGATCCTGCTCCACCTTCTGCTTCTAACCCACTCCTCACACTGCCTAGCGTTCATGCGGTAAGGCAGAGCAGGTAACTGACCTGGCAGAAAATGAACCAGTTGAGCAAGATAAGCTGATTTAATTCAAAACGAGACCTTCACAACCAGGCCTTTTAAAGAAAACTTGGCAATCTTTGTTCATTCCAGCTATATAATGAAAAAAAAAAAAAAAAAAAATTAAATTCCTGGGGTACGTGGTGGTTATGGGTGGGATAGAGCTAATTTTATTCATAGTAGCTAGTATGAGGCTATGATTTGGATTTGTGCTGGAAACAGTGTTGATAATACAGGGATATTTTAGTTACTGCTGAGCAGCGCTTACACAAGAGCCATAGCCTTTTCTGCTCTTCACACCACCCCGCCAGTGAATGGGCTGGGGGTACACGGGAAGCTGGGAAAGAACACCCCAATGGGACAGCTGACCCCAAGTGACCAAAGAGATATTCCATACCCTGTGATGTCACGCTCAGCATTTAAAGCTGGGGGAAGGAGGAGGAAGGGACTGACATTCAGAGTGATGGTGTTTGCCTTCCCAAGTAACTGTTCCGTGTGATGGAGCCCTGCTTTCCTGGAGATGGCTGAACACCTGCCTGCCCATGGGAAGCAGTGAATTAATTACTTGTTTTGCTTTGCTTGTGCGTGTGGCTTTTGCTCTATTAAACTTTGTCTCAACCCACGAGTTTTTTCACTTTTACTCTTCTGATTCTCTCCCCCATCCTACCAGGGGAAGCGAGTGAGTGGCTGATCTATGCTTACTGACTGACTGGGGTTAAGCCACGACAGGTACTAATGCCAATTGTTAACATTTCACTCCATTTGTAAATGACTCAATTTACTTAAAACAGTTATGATCCTATTTGTAAGGATCAATCATATTTTCTAGAGAACAGAGATTGCAAAACTAGGGTTTACCAAAGCATACTATCAACAAAAAAAAGTTTTTTAAATACCATTTTTCAACTGTGGAATTGATTAAAATAAAAATCACACTTTTCTATCAGCTTATTCCTAATACTCGAGTGACTAGTTGCCACAGCTCTGGTCATCAACTTGAACTAACCTTTTAACTACTGACATATGTAATAAAGTGTTTTTTAATTTAACTGCTAACAGTGAAAAACCAGTATCAAGAGAACATTTGTTTGGAAGTACATTAAGATTAGCACCTGGTCTTCAATATTTCTTATTTCTAAATGTTTGGGAAACCCACACTACGCATTCAGTAGCTTATATTTTTAAGCTTCTCTATTTTAGTATGTCAGGTTATCGGTAATTGGAATGACATACTTCAGGGAAGATTTTTCCAACCTGCAGTCATGACTATATTAAATTAGTCCATCTTTTTACTAACATCAAAACGTAAGCCTGTGTTTTTGGTTGCGTTTTTTTTTTTTAAAAAAAAAAATTCTGGCATGGTCTCCATCCAATCAAGTTTTCTTCTCAGAGAAGCATGTAAGAGAAGTTTAAGCTAGGTATAATAAAAAGATTCCACTTATTTTTAAATAATGTTTTTCCACGTGTGCAACAAACCCATGCCATTTACAGAATTACTTCATTGTATTGACATTAACAATACAACTGCTTTTTAGATACCCCAGGTGACTTCTAAGAACTGCAGCTCACTGGAAACACCTGAAGAGCATCTGCCAAGTGTCTGTCACGGGAGCAAAGCAAGCAGGGAGCAGCGGGGCACTGGGCTGGGCAGCTGGCGAGAGGCTGCCCCAACATCCCCGGGCAGGTACCAGGCAGCAGCTCATCACACATTGAGCGATGCCACGTGACTACAAGTGATCTATCCCACTGCCAAAATTCAGCACCAAAGCAAGTCACAAAGCTCTCCGTTCTCCCTGCCTGCAAGCACAGAGCCACGTAGAGAGTTCTGGATAGCTACACATAGGGCAACTATGAAACGAAAAGTCTCCTTACTAACACAGTTTATTTTTCATAATTATTCCTGCAGCAACATTATGGTTTAGTGGGTAGTTTCTGAATCAATTTTACCAATACAGAACTGTGCTTTCTAGGTGTTTTCAGAGCTCAACAGCAAATCCATAACAACATTTCGTAACGACCTCCTTTGAGCTTCACCATTCTGGCCCTAGGGACACCAGTTATAATGAGTGTGCACAAACTCCCACAAATTACAGCCTAGAGCTCATCTCATAAAACCACATTTGAGCATCTCGTGGAATTTCGAAACCATTTTCAGAGCACTCTCCTCTTCTCTACAAAGGATACTTTAAGCTCTGACAAAATAATATAGACTACGTACTCAGGCAACAACATTGGCTTTGAATTTACATCTGAGTTTGTTCTATTCTCACTGATGAGATCAAATGTTTGATCTCTATCTTTTTTAAATACAGGTAAGAATTTCAAGCTTTCACATTCCAGGCTCCTCAAAAAAATGCAACCAACCAACGCCCTCTGCAAAGCAACCCTCAAACTATGAGAAGTATAAAATTCTGTTAATCAGGAAATTAAAAAGCACTTTGTTAGTTTTTAGCAACATAAAACACAAACATCAGCCAAGAAAGATTATTTTTTTAGGAATATTTTAAACTCTATTGTGTTGCCAGGCAGAGTAAAATCAAAGGCAATGGGGATAAGCAGCAAAATGAGAGCTACAATCAACTAAGAAATGAAAAAACTGCCACATTCTAATGAAAAGCTATGACTTGCATATTACTAGAAACACAGTATTTGTCAAAGGTGATGGAAACATAAAAAAACCCGAACAACCCCCAAGCCCACTACTCTCAAGGTTAGCAAGGTTCAATGACCTTGAATCTGGCCTTGAATTTACTAAGTACCAGTTCTGCAGAAAAGGATGATTTTTAATCCCTGGGTGCACTTCAGTTTAAGTAATGCCTTACAGGATTATTTAATTTAAAAAAAAAACCCACAAACTAGAATGGTGTTACACCTAGATCCTCAACTCTCCACTTAATCCAATAATGGTAGCCAGTTCTGCAAACAGTCTTTTGTCCTTATCCTTCCCCATCCTGCCAATTTTGTGTAAATGCTTCCTCTCCAGACAGTTAGTTTCTAAACAGCTCAGCACGTACAGTTTGGGAAGTACAGGGTGGGTAGGAGGGCAGAATACCACTATCGATAAAATAACTGCTTTCTCACAAAGCTAAAGGAAATAGAGTCTGAAATTGTGTTTTGTGGTTTGGATCTTAGTCACCTAGCATTTTTAGCAGCTGTCACAGGTAAATGGCACTCTTCCCCCACCACCCAGTAGAAAACACATTCATAGATTGAAATAGCACCCCTCCTTAAACCTTCTGTATAGGCTTAGGTAGCTCTGAGACAGCGATCTGTGTGTCGACACTGGGAAAACTTGAGTTTCACGAGCACAGTGTTCCTTTGCCAAACGGACACACGCAGCCACAACAGGAAGTATTTGAAAATCTTCTGGACTAAGACAAAAACGCCTTAAGTCAGATCCTGCATGACTACTACTCACTAACAAACCTTGCTCTGGAAGGCCATCTCTGCAGAACTACTGCAGAACAGTAGTTTTCCAATGAGATTATCACACCTCTGCTTAAAACAACTTCGCAGAAAGCATTCATGATATACTGGGTGTGTGAAAACTAGTTAGATTTATTTGCACGAACGTAGAATTCTACATTATATGTAAGAAAACTGTCAGAAAGCTCACATCACCTCAGTACCAACAAATGACTGGTACATATAAGGTACGTCCCAGTTCATACAACCTACTTGGTACACGAGAAACAGGTAATTCAGCACGAAGATTCAACAAACACATAACACATCCATAATATGAGCAAGTACAACGTGCAGAACATTCAAATAGTCTCCAACTGCAGTCTACCCTCGGGTGCAGTATTCTCGTTTCAAAATAAATACTACACACCATAAAAGCAACAGCACTTTTCTAGCTGTCCCCAAGCTATGTGGATTTATGGATGACTGCCAATTCAAACTTTCATATTGATTGCCACACACCCTGACAAAAATTCTGAGAAGCTGTACACAGAGATAATTCTCCAGTTCACTATGTGACCGCAGACCACTCTGAAACCTGACTATACTTCTACTACCTCTCTTCTGGTATTACTGCCTCTAGATGTTAAGCTTTTAGTTAGCTGCTTGAGGCTCGTTGGTTTTTGAAAGAGTTCGTCCCCTTAGACTAATTACACACTCTCTTTCAGAGAGCATCAGCCATACCCACCTGCTAACTGAAATGATGGTTTGGGTCAGACTTTAGACAAAACTATAATAACACACACACATAATAATAATAATAATAATTTAAAAAAAAGCCCTGCTCTACTGTAGTAGCTATTGGTCTCTAGGGATTCTTTTATTTGTTTCCCCTCTCCCCTCCCCACCCCGTGATCCGAATGTGGGAAACCGCTGCCTCCCCCAGCTCTGAGCCGCGCGGGAAGGCCCCACGGGCGCGCCTTTAGCGCTGCAGTTCCGCTGCGCGTCCCATGCACCCGCGGGGCGCGGATCTGAAACAGTGACTGAAAAGGCAGCACGGCCGCCCGCTGCCCGGACAACGGCTGGCGCTGGCAGCTCCGCCGGGGGGGGCGGGAAGGCGGCGCCCGACCGTCCCGAGCGGCGCCGGAGGCCCCCACCCCGCCGCTGACCTGCGGTCCCGCCAGGCCCCGCCCCGCAAGGGGGGGGAGGGCGGTAGGGAGCGAACCCCGGGCCTGCTGATGGCGGTGAACGGCCGGCCGGCCTGCTCGGTACCGCCGTGACCTCCGAGGCTGCGGCGGCTCCGCCCCCTCCTCCCCTCCCCCACCCCGGCCGGGGGGACACTTACCGTCCCGGGACGTGCCCATGAGCTGGTCCAGCATGGCGCGCATCTGGGCCTGCGCCGACATCTTGAGCGCGCGCGGGGCCGGCCCGGCCCGGCCCGGCCAAGTCACGCCGACAGCGGCCTACAAGGCCCGAGGCGGCGCTCAGCCCCTTCCCCCTGGCGTCACTGGCGGGCCCGGGCGGAGCCGCTTCCCCGACGCCTCGCGGAGGCTCAGGAGGCAGCGGGCGCGGCGCTGCCTCGCGCTACCGGTGGACGGCGGAGCGGAAAACCTGCCTCCCGCCGGCCGCGGTGCCGCCGCCTCCCCTCCCCCCTCCGCTCCTCCTGCTTCCTCTCACGCCTGCCACGCGCGCGCGCCAGCGGTAACGGAAACCCGCGCGCACGCGCACTGCCCCCCCCCTCCTCGTCCGCTCCGCGACGTCAGCGCGGACAGGCCTTGGCGCCTGCCGATTGGCCACGGCCTGCGGTGTTCGGCCGATGATGCACCCGCGCGGTGAGATCCCTGATTGGGCCGTCGAGCTTTTCGCCGGGCTGGGCCGCTGGGGCGCGCTGATTGGCCGGGCGTCACATTAACGGCTGTGACGTGCCAGTCTCCGGGACAGCAGCGGTGGCGCGGGCTGGTTCGCTCGCGGGCGCGGCGTAGGCGGGCTCTCCCGGGAAGCAGAAGTGGCGGTCTGGTGGGTCCGTCACAGTTTCACGCCTCTCTGAGAAGAGGGGGCAAACCCAACCGAAACACTTTCACGACGGTTGATTCCGACGTGCCCAAGCACGTGGCGGAGCTGGAATTAGTGGAGCGCACCCTCAGTAAGTTCGCAGACGACACCAAGCTGGGCAGCAGTATCGATCTGCTCGGCGGTGGGAAGGCTCCACAGCGGGATCCGGATCGATGGGCTGAGGCCAATGGGATGAGGTTCAACAAGGCCGAGCGCTGGGTCCTGCCCTTGGGTCACAGCAATCCATCCCATGCAGCGCTGCAGGCTTGGGGAGGAGTGTCTGTAATGCTGCTTGCTGGGAAAGCACCTGGGGTCATTGGTCAACATCTGGCTGAACATGAGCCAGCAGTGTGCCCTGGTGGCCAAAAAGGCCAACAGCATCCTGGCCTGTATCAGGAACAGCGTGGCGAGGACTAGGGAAGTGATGGTGCCCCTGTACTCGGCACTGGTGAGGCCCCACCTCGAGGGCTGTGTCCAGTTTTGGGCCCCTCACTACAAGACAGACACTGAGGTGCTGGAGCGGGTCCAGAGAAGAGCAACGAAGCTGGTGAGGGGTCTGGAGCCCAAGCCTTATGAGGAGAGGTTGAGGGAAGTGGGGTTGTTTAATCTGAAGAAAATGGGCTGAGGGGAGACCTTACCACTCTCTGCAACTCCCTGAAAGGAGGCTGTAGACAGGCGGGGGTCTGTCTCTTCTCCCAAGTCACAGATGATAGGACAAGGGGAAATGGCCTCAAGTTACGCCAGTGGGGGTTCAGATTGGATATTAGGAAAATTTTTTACACTGAAAGGTTATCAAACATTGGAACCGGCTGCCTGGGGAAGTGGTTGAGTTACCATCCCTGGCAGTATTTAAAAGACAGGTAGACACAGTGCTTAGAAATATGATTTAGTGATGGCATTTGTCGGTGTTAGGGTGATGGTTGGACTAGATGATCTGAAAGGTGCCAACCTAGAGAATTCTATAATCCTGTGATTCTAATGCAAAGCAGGACTGGAACCTGGCCATCTCTTACAGCCCTGCAGCCTGGTGCCCCTTGCTCACCCCCGGGGCCAGCACAGTGTCCCTTTGGCAGGGCAGCCAGCCAGCACTGGGAGCGCGTTGCCTGACGCGTGGTGGGAGCAGGGGTGACGGGGTGCGTGCGTCAGAGCTAGCGCTGACGGGATGTGCATCTGGAAGACAAATCCCTTTGTTTGGCTGACATTCAGCCCTGTGTAATGATTCTGCACTTCTCTCGAGCTGTCAAGTACAGTTATGGTCGCACTGGTGGGAAAAGCTCCTGTAATACCTGCTTTTTAGAGAGCCTCCCTGAAGACTGAAGCTACTGTTATGTGTTTCAGCTAATATCAATTTACAGGATCTAGGCTCACCAAAAACATTTTCACAATTTCTATCTATCCTAACACCTGCATTTTGTGACCATCCCTTTCTTAACCATCCTGTTGCCATCTAGTGCCCAAAAGGCGTCAATGACCGTCACAAGGATCAGTTCTAATCGTCCACAACAAGGGTTGTGTTCAACTTTTAAAATCAGCTTAATATAAGCAATAAAAGGCAACTGTAAAAATCCATTAAAAAGCCCCACCCCAAATTATCTGGATTTCACAAGGACTTGCAGAGAAGATGCAATGCTCAGATAGTCTCTCTATAAAAAATTTAGGAAAAGGTTCCCTACCCAGTGCTCCTCAGCTTCTTCAGAACCTGTCCCAGCTTTCCTTTTTCTTTAACATATACATTTGCTTTTGTTAGTCATTACATTACTTTGGATTGAAGGGGAAGTAACTGGAAGTGATATAGATACAGGTTAAAATTTTTTCTATTGAGACAATTTAGGTATTATTTTTACCCACACCATATAAGCTTTAGCTCTAGGTACTCTTCAAAGAGCAGGTAACTTTTTACATCTATTTCAGGCCAAATTTCAGCTTTTCTTTCAGAATTGGTGTCAGTGAGCCGTGTATTTTTCTTCTGCAGCAGTATGACTTTGGACAGGGCAAACCTTTAGTCCATCTGGAAAGTAAACTGCAGAATGTAGCAGCTGCATTAAATAACTCAGCAACAAATATATTACAACCATTCTCAGGGTATAGTGACTTCCCATAACTTTTATCCACTGAACTTCAAGTAGGTTGGTACTTCCTCACCTGTCATATTAACACTTTTTAAAAAAAAATCCACCACTGTTAGACTAGTAAGACACTGCAAGAATTGCAAACTGGATTTTTACTCTACAGAACTTTAAAACTTGTAGTGCACATCTCCTTACCTTACCTAAGCAGCCCACATCTCCCCACTCTTAAGGATCTATCGTGCCAGTCCCCTATACTTTTGGGATTAAACTATCCCCGAGTTTGAAAATACAGAGAAAGGAAAATATATAGATTTAGATGAAGTAATTCTATTTTCAATGCTTTTCTGACAGAACACTGTTTTCCTGGTAGTGAAAAAAAACCCCACCAACCAACCACTCTTTTGTTAACCTTGCTTATAGCTCCTCCCCCAAGTAAACAAGCCTCACATTTCTAGTCATTGTAAGTCATCCTTATTACAGATTTCTTACATATCTTGCATATAATTCAACTCTCCTCTGAGAAAAGGGCAGCAACAATTAAAAGCCAGTATTTCTTTTCTTTCTTATAAAGAGACTTGCTGTTCCAGATGGCAAGACAGGCTGGAAAATGGCAGCCTGATTTGTACAGCTAGTGTAACTGGCAGTAATCAGCTCACTCAATTTTTTCCAAGATTTGCAGTGTGTAAGAGCAGTACAGGCAACCCACAGTTGTACAGTCGGCCACTCCAGAGACACCAAGAAACACATAATTCACGAAGTAGTATTGGTCTCCTTGACCACCAGCTCTCCACCATGAAAAAAAAAAAAATCTCCAAGGTGAATGAGGTTGGTGCTAGCACAGAGCTCACCACAATCCACCCAAAAAAAAGAGCCTTTACTCTTCATAGAATAGGAAATTCCCCCCCCCCACCACCCGAATGCAGCTGGAAAACCCTACAGAAAACCGGCAAAGTCTCTCACCTACAGATTCTGGGGGGGGGCAACCAACCAACAACCCTTGAGACTCTGACAGGAGTCTCAAGTTTCACAGCAAAGGCCTTGCCATGGTTTTCGACTACAAACCACCCGTCCCTCATTCCACAGAGGTTGCTTGTCATGACCCACGTCCACAATGAAGGGGGCCCGGTGCACTTGATCAACCATGAGAGGGATCCCAGTTACGGCTCTTTCACACCATGCCGTCCACCTAAAACTGACAGAAAACACAAGCCAGAAAACCCAGTTTTGGCAATACTAGGGTGTTTTATTATTCGGGAATAAATAGGTAGCGTGGCACAATCATCTTAGCCCTTCCCTCCGGGCTGCTGAGGCAACCTGAAGCCCACCAGGCCGGCGACCTCCTCGGGCGAGCGCTCCCCCTTGCCGTGGTACTCCTGGTGGAGGGCCGTGTGCTCCCGCACGCTGCGGAGCAGGCAGAGGTAGGTGGCGGCCTGAAAATGCAGCTCCTGCTGGGCCCGGCACAGCTTCTCGCTGGTGACCTGCCGAGAAAGGAGGGAAATAAAACCCCTCACCTCCGTCCCGAAACTGCGGGGTCGCCACCGCTTCGCCTCGCCAGGGAGAGCGGTGTAAGGGGGAGAGCCCGGAGCGTACCCGGTGGGCGCGGAAGGCCGCGATGATGTGTCGGTAGGCAGGCGTGTCGCGATAGGGCCGACCGCTGGCGTAGCGGAGCTCACGGAGGAGCCCGCGAAAGGTCTGCAGCGGAGAGCCCAGCGCCGCCATCTTCCGCCCCTCCCCGCCCGCCGACCAACGGCGGGCGAGGAGGGGCGGAAAATGGCGGCGCGTTTCTGAAGTCTCCGGTCTTAAAACTATCTACAACCAATGGGGGGACGCTCGGGAAGTTCCAGGAGATGCAGCCCCCAGCGGCTGAAGGCCGGCGCTCGGGAAAGCCAGCGCGGTTTAAGAGTCGAGGAGTACCCTACGGGTTCCACCGTCCCCGCCTAAGAGGGAGGGAAAAAAAAAACCGTCCACCCCAGATGGGACTCGAACCCACAATCCCTGGCTTAGGAGGCCAATGCCTTATCCATTAGGCCACTGGGGCTGCCGCGGAAAGAGGGTTCCCCTGCCGGTAGTTCTGTTCTGTCTCCGCCCCTCTACCTTTTATGGGAAGCCTCGAAAGCCGCTGACTGGGCAGCGCCTCCCCGCGCGAGGCTGGCGGACCGGAAGCCGCTCTGTAGCCCCGCCCATGGGGAGCACGGTGTGAGCCTCCGCTGCGGCCTGAGTCTCTGGTTTCGGAGAGGCTTCGCTTTGGAATGATACACGCCGAAGCGGAATAATTCCCCCCAGAAAACTTTAAAATGCTGCTCCTTGATCGCAGTATTGCCCTTGCCTTTGTAGTTGCCGTGTCTGGAGAAAGGTAGGCCCCCTGCACCCAGAACAATGGAAACCCAAGAACAAAAGGCCCAAGCAACAGCCCTTCCAGTGAAACGTTTTCACATCTTTTTATTTTTGTGAGAAATCACGGAAACAGGGTACTATGTACATTCCTCTTTATTTAATACAGCACAGACACATGACACATTTAAAAACAAAAAAAGGAAAAAAAAAAAGGGGAAGTACACTGATGAAAAGAGCCTGTTGCAGTGAGGGACAGGGAACAGCTAGGCCGAATGGAGTAAGGCTCCTTCTGCAGAACAGGGGGCTGCCAGCAAGGGGGGGATCCGTGAGCAAAGTCTGCTGCCAAAAAAGATTAAAAAAAAAAAAATCTTCACACTCCTTTCAGGAAAGCAGAAAATAAAAGGGTGAGTCCCTCTGGGAACAGGTGGAGGCAGCGTTATCTGCAAGGTTTGCAGGATACAAACCCTATTACTGTGTTTGGACTAAAGCACTGATAAAATGAGAGAAGCTTCTCCAGCTATTCTTGCAGAGGGCAAATAGTCCTGACCTCTGAAAACATCAGACTTCTCAGGGATGGCAAACCTGAGTATGTGGAAGGAGTGAAAACATCAAGTAGTCACACAGAAGAGAGTTAAAATTAGTCTCCCTGACAGGGCTCTGCTGGCCACAACTGGGAACGGACAGGGGAACAAACCGGCTTCCCAACTAACAAAAGACTAACAGCCATTAAACCGACCAGTACAATATACACATCTGGAACTGATGCAGGCTTTTGCAGCAGCAGCTTCTTCCTTTTCCTGCTTCAGTTCAGGATGGAAATTAAGCAGGCACCAGTTCCTCTGGCAGAGAGCCTTACACACTTTTAAAAAATTAAAATACAAAAAAAGGGAGACAGGTGTATTTACAAAATCCATGGCTGGTACAGTACATCATTTTTAAGACACACTAAATGCTACAATCTTTCAGGTCCTGAGATTATTACAAAAAAAAAAAAAACAAACCCAAAAAACAAACCCCCAACAACTCAAAACTTGCGTTCAGGTCCAGTTTTATAAGGAGAGAGGAAATAAATCATGCATTTAAAACACAATATCCCTTGAAGTTACTGGAACACACCTCCCTAAAAATCCAAACAAAAGTGGTGCTGACCACCCAAATGTAGCTGCATTTGTTTGTTCAGGCTTGTTGTCACAAGAGGGGGGAGCGTTTCACAGGGGAGTTTCTCTGGAGGCTGTTAGGATCCTCTCTCCACCACTAAGCCCTATGATCCAAAATATGCAAGTATTAGAAGAAGGAAGGTGACCTTGTAACAATTCATGCTGGACTGAGTAAAGCATCACAAGAATCACCAACTCAAACAGATTTGCCATCTTATAGTAGCTGTACATCCCATTGTCTGAAGCCAAGGAATGCAAAGAACTCTAGCTGTGATTTAACATTTGCTTATACCAAAACACTTGAACAACTGTTTTTTCCGAGCTACCCAGCAAAAGGCAGGAAAACACTTTCTCCATCTCTTCCTTGGCCTTTCATTGTGTTGGGAATGACAGCAAGTCAGAGTTAAGTTGGCCATATCCCAACTTGCTAAAATATATATACACACACACACTAAAAGTGACACCAAACAAAAGATACTGAGGCCAAACCCCCATTGAGGGAGCGATCCCCACTACCATCAGCTGTGCAGGTATTTGGATGCTCTGCTCTTGACTCAGCCTCTTTATCAGGCAGAACTAAAGGGACTTGCACCGACACCTGTTGTTTTTTTTCTCCAATGAAATATTCTGAATGTAATGCTTTTGTATCATCAGAAGTTATAATCACAGATGCCCTTTTGTTATGAGCACCTGGCATTAAGCTGGAGAATGCCAACATGTTAAGGATTAGTCATGAAATGCTTCTAATGCTCAGTAAAAGACGAGACAAATCACATAACAAGGGTACTAGTTCAACTGCTAAAATATAACACTGCTCAGTAGACTTCGGGGTTAATAGTAGTTCACTCTGTAATTTTTTTTTAAGAGTAGTCCAAAAATAAAATTTCTCCACCTATTTCCAATATGGATCTTGAGAACTATGCAAGAACATGGTACTAATTGCTACATGATGGAATCACCGGCAATAAAACACGCACTACAGTCCTCACCTCTGAGCTAAATTGTTATTTGTAGTTACATACAAGAAGACTAAAAGATCAGTGAGAAATACATGGGGATTGCAATTTAGCTGTTATTTAAAGATCCAGCTACTGCGCAGCCGGTAACTCCCCTTGTTTAGAAGCAACTTCATTAAAGTGATAAAGATTTAATTCACTTCTGATACTGGAAGGAAACCTGGGATATCTCATTAGTTTCTCCCCAAATCCAATCTGTACATTTGAAAAACATTGCTGCGGCTTCTTAAAACAATTTTGAGAGCTGAATATTCTAAAAAACCCTCAGACTAAAACCTGTCACAAGAGGTGATTTTAGCTTCCTTCTGGAAGCAACTTCATGACACTTGACACTAGGTGTTACACCAGTGAAAGAGTTTCTTTTTTAAAATACAACTTTCTTTCTTCACATTAGCAAAAAAAGACTTCTGCAGTACAGACATTCAAAAAAATATTCCATTTTCTTTGGGTAAAACTTCAGCATGTGTTAAGAGGGGTAGCTGGGGAAGGAATGCATGTAACACTGAAACACATAAATACTTATCTGCATAGTTGATATTAGTGACTACTAATCAAACTAAGGCCTTATCTGAAAAAAGCTGAGAACACAAGAAAAGTTTCTTCCCTCACTCCCCAATCCTCTGGTGAAATCTGGTAAGTCTCAAAGAATCTCTGGCTGCCTCAGCAGCTGCTTGGTTTGGCCTATGATGGTGGTATCTCCTGACTGTTTTTTTGTCGATTCCCTCCCTCCCTTTTCTCTTGGTACTAGACAGTAACAACAACTATCTGTTGATAAAATACATCTGCACACACTATTGGGGGGGGAGGGGAAGGGGAACCCAAAACCCCTTAGTATTGACCACAATAGGAGTCAAACGGTCTACACTGCTTGCTTTGCATTCACCATAACAAAAAACTTACTAGGTAACAGTTGTTAATTAAGCAGATGACAGCAGCAAGGGGAGAGATTGAAATTCACTTCTAGATACAAAACTTAGATTATTTTTTTTTCCAGACTTGCTCTGCAGAATTATAGCTGTCAAAAATGACTACAAAATACAGACCTACATCCTTGACTACTGACAAGATTAGCACAGTTTTATTTATGAGGAGTGTGCAAAAACAGCTGTAGGGGATTTTTGTACTTCCCCAGTTTTGGGCCAGTTCCAGGCCACGCTAATCTCTCAGCATAACTCATAGCAGCAGCAGGGCTTTCTATGCCCCAAAAGGCTATTACAGCAGCAAGGGATCACTGGGTCATAGAAAAAGGATGATGAAGCCACATCAGAAGTTTCCACAAACAAAGCATTCTCCCACACAATGGTTATCTTTCAGTTGCCTAGTAAGTGTACTTCTGGCTGCTTATTTTGGCAGTGATTTCTTAAGCAGTAGACAGACACAGATTTTATTTTTTTTTTTAACAGATGCAGCTGTTGCGAAAAGGCTGCAACAGTCAACCATTATCACCAGCTGTAAACTCCCCATCTCACAGATCAGCCTAGGACAGAGGGCACATATGCTCAAAATGAACTAAAGAGCAACAGAAGAGCCAGGTTAGCTCAGTTTACTGCCACAGGTGGATGCAGCAAACTCCACCCTCACCATCACTCCAACTGGCTGAGCTACCGGCAATAGCCCTATCTTTGAGTGGCACCATTAGACTGGTAGAAGAAATCCACCTATCACCTAGTTTACATAAATAGGTTCCCTCAAAAATGTGAAGGCAAGCCAAGAACTGAAATAGAAATTAGGCTATTCTCTGCCACAAGAGCACGTCATATTTGATATTTCATTTTCTGCTCTCTTAATGGGTTCTCCACCTATGAAGGACTCTTCATTCCATTTCCATTCTGGAAAGTCAACTCTTCGTTTTCATATTGCAACTCAAAATAATAGCACATCACAAAATTAGCAGTCTAGTGATGTGTACGTGTTACCTTAAGGTTAGCACTTGGTCAACAAGTGAATTGCTAATTACAGGTATGTATATTTATAATAATTTTAAGTTAGATCCTCAGCACAGAATTGTTAAGATCACCAGATGACCTAATGCAGATTGCTAATTTTGTCAGAGAACAAGGAAACAAGCACAGATGCTATTATGAAAATTCACCTTCAGCTAACAACGCATGAACTTACTGTTCATTATATTAAGAGAACAATCCATTAATGAACCTTGATAAATTGAGAAAAAGAACAAGTAGAAAATGACTTAATGGAGAATGATTTAGGCAGCATGTGAAACGTAGACAAGTTTAACTTCAATTAGCAGCTGCACGCTTGCAGGTTTTACCAAATTCCTTTTTAGATATGGTGTGTGGTAAAAATGGACAACTATGGTAAATCTTGAGAATCCTCGCAATAACTGGTGTCAAGCAGATATGACTAGTCCCACATAAGACTCCTTGCAATTTATCTCAACTCAAACTTGTTGCAAGCTGCTATTTTAACCTTCTTTCTCCCACACATCCTTGGTCTTGTCAGCCACACGTCTTTGCCTCAGACTCAGTAACTGTGTGAAATAGTCCAGTATCTAATAAGGTTGCCAGACATGGCCCATAATGTTTTGCTCATGACCTAATTAAGATCCAAATTTAAAACCTTCAGAGAAAAATGCGAGAAGTTTCATTCCCATTAGCCACTTCCTTTCTCTCATGCATATTTACGCACACTCACACACTCTTTTATTGTACTGCCATCTTTGCACAAGCGTTCACCTTGTAAGTGTTTAACAGAGCCAGCAGAATGTAGAAGCATGAACAGGTTTCTCAGAAATATTGCTGTATATGTGTGTGCACGAACGTGGGTGAGTGGGAGAGAAAGCACGCACAAGGACACAGAACTAATGCCATGGTACAGCAGCTATGAAGTTACACACATTATACACTTTTTTTTTTTCTTTACAAAAGGGAAAAAAATAGTATAACAGCATAAAGCCATCTTGGCAAGCTTAAGATTTTCCTCCAAAATGCCTTCCAGCACTTCAGGATCTCTGAGAACAGTTTAAAGGGGGTAGGGAAATAAAATTAAAAAAAAAAGGCACTTAAACAAAGGACAAAGGCCTGAATCAAGTAAGTCATGGAGGGTAACAGCCATTTCACCAGAGCTAGGACCAATCAAAATCTACCAACCTTTTTTTAAATGTCTATAAAATTAAAATTGCATAAAGTGTTAATTAATCAGTCATTTACCTACTGCTTTCACCTTCTGGTTCATTTTACGGGAAAAAAAATAGAAAACAACCAAAAACCAAAACTCAAACAAAAAGCAAGTGTCCCTTTAATGATTTCCCCCCAATTCAGCAAACGACGAAAGTTAGGTGTGGGAGGAAGCTTTCCAAAGTTTGGCTGCACGTTTCCCTGCAATGCCATCTTCAAAAAAATTTAAAAAAAAAAAAGCAGAAGAGGGACCACTGTGCACCAATTCATTCAAAAAAAAAAACCAACCAACAAAAAACCCCACAAACCAACAAACCCAGAAAAAACCCAAAAACAATCAACCCAAACACCCCAACACTTCTAATCCATCTGTGGGCAAAAACTACTCAAAAGAAAACCAAACAAACTGTAAACTAGATTAAAATTTGCTAATAAATACAGCCAAAAGTTCATTTTACGAATGTAGCAGCAAATGTGATAAAGTTAGTTGGAGTCCAAGATGACTCCCAGAGTGTTAATGGTTCACACAACTGATGGCAGCCTGGGAGAGTTGCAGGATTTCTCTGTTTTCATGTCCTCAAGGGTCTTGCACCAAGTGGAGAAGGAGTGTGGAGGAAGGGTCAGGTGATGGGACTGCGCGGAACAGGCTCTTGGCACCTGTCCCATCCCCAAATCTGTGCATCAGACAACTTTGATCGGATTCAAACGAGAAGCAGAACCCAGGTAATTAAAAGTTACTTCTGATTAGCAGAAAACAGATGTGAAACCCACAGCATCCACACTTGTGACTCGGTTGGTCAGTATTAGTCATGTATCTCAAAGCGTCAGAGAAGGCTGGACAAAATTATTTAGGTCATTTGCATCTTGGAGTGGGAGAACACTGCAGTTATAGTCCACGGTATCGGAAAACTGTGCAGCCTGCTTTTCATCTAGCCTGCCTTCTTTCTTTCCAAGTGTCTTGAAAGGATTTAAAATAGCTACCACAACTTTTGGGACTTTGGATCATGTAGCAGAAAATATTACCCAGGCGGTTTTAACATCTAAAACCTGTGTTTGAAATTATTGCTTGCATTTGTTTGAGGCTTTCAGTGAGCTCGACATGTTAGCTCATACACAGTCCCCAAACCAAGTTCAGCCCTGCTGCCTAGAACAGACAGCTCTACTTGGCTTTCTTATTGCTTGTGAATACTGAGGGTTATTTATATGTACAACTACAGTTTATTTATTAACAAAGGCCTTTAAAAAGTAGTAAAAACTTGGGGGGAAATCTTTAGAAGAGCTGCTGTGCAGGAAGTAGTAAAACATTAACCTAATTTTGCATTTGGATGTTGCAGAAATCTCTCACTTCCCCATCCTGTTTATGCTACCTGCAAAGGTGTCCAGGAGCCACCCTGTTATTTCCTTTGATTTGGCCTTGCTAGGTTTTACCAGGGGGGAGGAAACAAGGAATGTAGACCCTTTCATTGCTACATCACTGATTCCAAAGAAGCTCAGAAGTGTAATGACTGAAAACAGTTACCCTCCAGGGGCTGTTTGAACCGGCTTCTCAAACACCATATGGTCATCTTTATTCTCATCATCCTACTACCTATTTCCACAGTAATTATTAGTTTGTTTCCCCAAGACTGAGAAACTCAGTAGGCCACAGAGACAGAACTACTCCTACCCTCCTTAAGATTTCGAGAGGATACTCCTCAACTGACGAGTAACTAACTTCCGAGAAGAGAGGAATTTGTGCTGTAGTTATAAAGGGCTCCAAGTCTCCCAATCTAAAATTTCATTAAGTATGAAGACAAAAGATGGCAATTTGAATGAGATGCCTCGATGAGGAAAACACAGAAGAGGTAGAACTCTCTTAGGACAGGGTCTTTTGAATATATTGCTGCCTGATGGCTCACTGCTGCAACTCCCTTAGCTACATGCATTTTTAAAAAGTATCAGGTTTGACACAGTTCAGGGAATTAGTATCCTGCCAGAACTGTTAGGCCTCAAAAAAACAGAAGTTGTCTTCCTTCAACCCTTCCTGGAGAAAAGATAAAAAAAAAAAATCAGATAAAGCTTGCATTCTAAGTAGTTTATGGTATTTTGACCAAATCTGCACAGTATTAAGAATGACAGAGTCTACATAGCTGTATATTTTAACTTGAAATAATCCTGATGGAAATGCAAGCTTATCTAATAACACACCACATACAAAACATTAGCACTAGCTAAAAAGCATTTAATTGGCAGATGCTGTGGAGTGAAATTAACGATCTAATGCATCCTATTTTAATTCAATCTGTTTTTCACAGAAGTGTTGTGCAAAAACATTTATTGCTGAGCTCAACCCAACATTTTTATACTAAATACACAATATATATTATTTTAAATTCACGTATATATATTTATATAAAATTAAAATGAGCTCTAAATAGAAAAGAAACTGTTGTCTGATCTAAGAAAAATAAATCACATGTAAAATAAACCTGAAAGCTATAAGTTAATCTAGCAAAAAACATTGAAGATTCATTAACCATGGGTAAAGTCTCTCTGGAAGGTGTGAGATAACCTGTAGTCACTGGGTCAATCTCAAATTGGACTACTTGAAAGACTAGCTACTAGGAACTTCAGCATCTCTGATCAAAGGAATGTTTTGGGGTTGAAGGAGAACGGCATCATACTATTTTATTTGCTCTTCTCCCCTTGACTTATTTCAGTTTCTGCCATTCTCACCTATTATCTGACAGTCCAAGGGTCTCAACAGCAAAAGTTATGTCCTACTGTTGAAAGTGCAACATATGCTGGATCCTTCCTAACCTTACAAATGAACCAATCAATGTATTGCTATCCAAAAAAAGAAAAAAAAAAGCCAGCTTTGCAGTCTTGTGCTACTATGTAAGGAACAGTTCAGGTCAGGAACTCCCCAGGCCAGCAGGGGCTGGAAATACTGGAGACAACCCATTCAGCCCCCAGAAGAGAAGGCACCTCTGGTCGCTTTTGAACGACTCCTCTTTGGCTAATGCCTGAAGCAGTATTAACCTGGCTCTGGAATAGGTCACAATCAGCTTTAACTAGCAAATCAATATAATGCATGGCTTTTGGGAGGAGTTGGATGAAAGATGAGGAAGATCTAGAATGAGTAAAGAACTGGTTGTTCAGTTCATAAATGACATGAATAGAAAGTAGCAGATAAGCGTGAGGCAAAGGAAAAGGAAGTTTAACAAATGGAAGAACTGAAAAATCAGTGTGCCTTAAAACTAATGTGGCAAAGAAATGCTAGTCTGACCAATAAAATGTGGGTTTCCTTCTCATATAAGTGGAAATTTCCACCCCCTTCCTCCCTTAACTAAGGATCTTTATATTAGAGAAAACTAACCCAAGGAGCAATGGATTTCCCAGTAGTCTGTGTCTCACATCTCCAAGTACCAGGAGATCTGTTTTTGAAGACAACTCTCTAATGAGACTGCGTAAATCTGTAGGCTCCCTAAAGCCAAACAGCCTTGTAAAGCTGGAAAATGCCCGTATCAGAAACTCATCTGTGTTAAGAGTTTAATTATAATGAAGTATCCCAGTACCACCCCTACTCTATAAAACCTTTGGTCCACAATCATAAAGTACACTCAGGACCTACACAGAATCTTATATCTGGGCACTTTGGGCACTAATGAAGTGGATGATTCCACCTTACACAGTGGATGGAGAAACCTATTCTAGCTCATCTCACACTTTCAACTCTTCATTGGACATCACCCAGAAATACAATGTTTGTGCTGCTGTGGGTTTGACGATCAATTTCTTTTAAAAGCCAATCAGAGCAGATAAAAAAAAAAGCTTGTTTCTTTAGGCAAGATCAAACTATGACCAGTCTGCATGACCAGGAGGACCAGTCCTCCTTTTCCTTCTCTCTTTGATCAAGTATTGTTTTCTTTTTCTTCTTCCTCTCACCACAGTGCTTGGGATCAGAATATGTAAACATCGACAGAAACAGCAGCCCTGTGACAATAAGCACTTTCCCAACTGGGCAGATTCTGTCAGCCAACCAGAACTGCTTCAGCTCCCTTGCTTGTCCAGAAGTCACTGGTTTTTCCGCTGTAACTTAGTGTCCCCTTTACTTTGGCCTCCATCTGTAGTTCAGAGACAGAAAAAGAAAAGAGAAGAATAAAAGCCTGAGTAAGCTTTTATTTTTATAACTTACAGCAAGAAAGACAGAATTTTGGCATGTTCAGCTTTAGCATCACCAAAAAGTACATTGTCTTTGAGGGGTTGCATCTTCTCTGTATTTATTAAAAAATAGCATTGTTGAAACCTGAGATTTCAGGCTTCATACTAAAAAAATATCATCTTTCTAAAGACTAAGTTGCAGCTTAGGATACTGAAAAAAAGTTAAAAATCAAGCCTTTCTGTAGAAGCTTTTATATTTTAATTAAACATTTTTAGTATTCAACCTATGGCACTCACTGTGCAAAAAATTAAGGTATAGCTATGTATAGACAATTGGTTTGTTTTCACAGCCTCTTAGAGCAGCATTGCCCAGGCTTCCAGTGCCGAGAACAGGATAAAGAACCCCCACCAAGGCCCTACCACCTTTCCTATTGCTTCTCCTGGCAAAAAAACCCCAAAACATACAGGTGGCAGAGAGTACACTCTAAGCTACACCTTCTAAAGCTTTACAGTAGTTTTTCAGCTCTAAGCTTTATATACAGAAGATATTCTGCTTCAAGCTTCTCAATCAAAACAGGCGATTCTTATCAAGGATAAAATTCCCAAGGAAGGCAGGTCTTCCATTATGAAAACATCACACTGTTCACACATGTGTACACTCTTACAACATGGAACTTCTAGCTGGAAGGTCAGTTTAAAGGATAAATTAAAATTGAGCAGAAAAAAACCCCCCAATCTTGCCAACACCAACTTTATGCAGCCTATAAACAATCACGTTAGCATCCAGTAAGGAGTATTCCTTTTTTCCCCACTAGCTGAATTTGCTTCTTAATTTCGGTTTCTAGAACTGCTACAATAAAGTATTGTGGACTTTTTTTTTTTAACTATTTTATTCCAAACATTAAAGACAACTAGAAAAAAATTTGTTCAGGTTCCAGAAATCCTACTACAATACAATGTGTACTCTCTGCTGCTACCAAAGCTTATCCCTGTGCTGTGTCTTCTTTAAAACAATTTCAGTTCTGGTGTACATTTTATTTCAGGCGAGGAGGGAAATCTGACTTAAGTTACAAATAAGTTAATAAGAAAAATATGATGTCTTTACCTGTGTAAGCTTGCTGCAAGTGAGCAGGCAGAGGTGAGTGAGACAGCGTTGCTGCGTGCTGAGCACCTGGCTGTAAACCCTTCAGTAAGTCTGGGGGAAAAAAAAAAAAGCAACAAAGCTGAAAAACAGGGGTAGCCCTTGTGAAATAGGAAGTTTTTATTTCTATACTGTAGTTATAGTAGAATGCTAATTTGTAGAGACTTCTGAAGAAGTACCTCAACAAAAAATAAATACCTGATAACATTCTAACAGCAAGAATAAGTCAACAGAAACAGACCTATATAGATATAGTTAATCAAAAGTCAGAACAAGGATCATGCCTCACTATTGGGATGCAACTCTTCCTATCATTTCCTTCAGCAGAAGGATTAAAAACTGGTATAGGTTAAAAACCTAAAGAAATTCTTTTTAAGCTATCAGAAAAAATAAATGCCATCTTAGTTGATACCTCCTCATAAAAGAACTTTTTGATATGAGATTACTGAGCTAAGAATATTTTGAGGAATCACAATATTAAGTCTCTTATTTGTATTGTGAAATTTGGAAACTTAAGCTATACTCTCTTCTAAAAGAAGAGAGATTAAAAGTTCACCAAAAAAGACATATTCAAAATTACACCTATACCATGAATGTAACACTAAAGTTAATCTTATCAAAGGATAGTTACATACACAAATTTTTTCCATCAAAGAAATTGCATTTACTCTCCTGTAGGGATTTTCATGAAACAAATTTGAGTGTCTCAGAACTTTATTGCTTCCCTTCTTAATTTCCTTTTTGAGGATGCACCTTTCCTTATAACAGTGTGGTAACTAATTTCACTCACTCTGAGTTAGGCTGTGATGGAAAGCCGCTGAGGTAGATCCCGAGGTGGTTGTCACTCCAGCTGTGTCCGTCCCAAAGCCAAGCAGCTCCAAGGGAAACTGGAAGGGCACGGTCACAGGAACAAGGCCACCCAGCATCCCAAAAGGAGTTAATGGTGTAGACGTCACGTTCTGACTGGTTACAGACAGTGGTGATGCCATGAGAGTCAGAGGTGAGGCGTTAGCCAGTAATGATGCTCCTGCTGTTGACTGTACAAAGAAAAGGAGTACTTCAAGATTGTAAAGCCTTGAGTTGTATTATTTAAGGAGATAAGAATTGACTATTTTCTGTACATCATTAAAAAGTGTATTAACCTATTAATAAATATCCACTTATCTACCTAGGAGGTCTTCACACTGTGCATCTGCTAAGCAAATACAATTATATCTCAGATTCAGACATGACAGTATGGTTTCTCTTGTTTCTCTCATCAGCCTTGAAGATAATTTCCTTTACCTCTTTCCTAATTATAAACTGGGTCTAGAGTCAGAATCAAATGCAACATATTCTATTAGGTTACTAATATGAAATTATCAGATGTAGGTCTAGAGTTCTTTAGAAGCACACTATTACTTTCCCTTCTCCAAGTGTATAACAGAATATAGTATTAACAGAACACTAACTTTATTTTCAAATTATTTTTGAAAATTAAAATACATAGGAACCCTCACACTTTGAGAAGTCGGGTTACCAAAATGCAGACATACATATATAGTATAGGTGTGTAGGCATGTCAAAGCAAAAGGCCAAGGAAAATAATCTCTCCACTCTACATGTGTCATAATGAAGTTAAATTCACTGTAGTTTAAAAATGAAAATGCAAGATTAGCCAGAACATTTTAGGTACAATAGCCCCCAAATCACATTAATTCCTCTAACCTTAGAACAGTTCAGTCTTCAACAATCTTTCCTTCACTATGCATATAGTAGTTTTATATGCTTATGTTCAATTCTCTAATGATCTACTACAAAACAGTCAGTATTGAAAGCATTTTGAATCAGACTCAAGCTCAGATATTTTCAATTCTTGAGTTAAAGACTAAGATTGAATAGGACTTCAAACGTGAGCATTTATACAAGCAAGCCTTAACTAAAAACAAAACTTAAAATCACTTTAATGAACACCTTAGCTTAAAATGAAGTCTCCTTGATTCCTGTAATATCACCTTACATAAACAGCAAAGTGATGAAAACTCCTATCAGGGATATAGTTACTACTACCAGCTTTGGTCTTAAGGTGAAAGTGCTTACAAGATGACACAGAATTTTAGACCAGTAATGCTTTAAGTGTAAACAACTACAGATGTGACATTGGTAGCAAGTGTCTGTATTGTTCTTCTTAAGAGTGATAGCTTCTAAGATATACTCCATCCATGAAAAACTTCAACATACAGGACTGGTACTTTTCAAGGCAAGAGAGAATAATTTCACAATAAGCTTATGTACAAAAAAAGACAGCCATTCACCACCTATGTAATATTTACTGTGCAACAAAATTAAAGCTATACAGTAATCTCTTGCAATTGTGGATTTATAAATGCCTGAAAACAGAGAGAAGCTTGTGATGTGTTCTGCAAAGTCCTTGCTTAGTCAAAAATGAAGAGAAGTTCAGTGATGGAAAGAGCTACAGAGAACACCCTAAAAGAATCGCAGTTCAGATGTTTCTATTCATCTCACCTACAATAGCAATTCATAAAAGGATTCATCCTGGTCATGTAAATCTGAGTCACCGAGATCCTTGAGTAGCCAGATTCTGCTCAAGAGCAATAATGATAGCTAGAGCTTTTTTAGAAAATCACACAGAACAATTTCTGAATTTTAGATTACTTTGTGTTCTTAAGATGTAAATAGAGTATCCCAGAGTAAGATTTCTGTGTAGCTAGAGCAGGTGTATGCTCATATTCCCATAAATAATTGTGTCAATCAAAAGGCAAAAAGAGAAAAACATTTCTTGGAAACTCTTCCTCATTGGGAACATCTTTATTATTACATAAAATCATCTAGTCTGATCGTCAATGTAAGTAGAGCAGGATATCCTAATGAACAGCTCAGGTACCATTCTCATCTTCTGACCGATTAATAGCACCTCAGATAGGAATTAAATCTGAGATGCCTTTAATGGAAAGGAGATTCACTTTCAGTCTTGTGCCAACTTTTAAGAGGGGTAACTATCTCCTTAGCACATGGTACCTAACAACTAGTCTGGAATTTATTAAGTTCAGCAGCCAGTCACTAGATCTTTAAGGCTAAATAAAACCCTCTTATCACAAGTCTCTTCCCCTTCAGTGTACTTGGGCTGGGAATTAATTTGATTCTAATCTTCTCTTGAATATACCCCACTGGCTAAGCCTCAGTCAGCACAGTAGTAACAGCCTTATTCCATGGTTTATCTTCCTTGTACCCCTCTTCTGAACCATTTCTAGGTTATCAAAGTAATTTAAGTGTCAAAAAGCTTCATGTATAAAGTCACAATAACTGTTTTAGAGATCCCATATACTGCTCAGTACCTGTAGCTGACTTCTCCCCATCTATATACCAACACACCTTATTTTGCCGTTTTACAGTATACACTCATGCTACTGATTATCCACCACACTCCCTCCAGTCCTCTTCAGTGTCACTGTCTGCCAAAATGCATTTAGTTCCCCAAGTGATCAGTGTTTCTAAAAAAAATTACTTGCCTTTAACTACAGGAAGGTTTTCCAGAATTCATCTCATCATACAACACAATATTAATTTCCCTTATCTCTTCTTATCTGTAAGCACTACCCCACCCATTTCACATTTTCTTCTGAATCACAGCAGTTGTAGCCAATGGATTCTGCACCAGGAAGAATCAACTCCGTTCTCAAGTACATTCGCTGTAGCCTTTTTTTGTCTCCTCCAGGCCCTTTCCAGACTACCCAAATTGCATCGTGCCTGGAGGCCCTATGTGGTACCTCAGTGGCCCTTACGCAGCATATGGGTTGTAGTTTTTTCAAAGTACCCAAAATAAAGGCTATATCAGAGCCTACCAGATGCATCTTGTTTACTGTAACAGACTTAAGGTACAGTAGGACAAAATACCATTGAAATATCATAAAAATTATCATCATCCTATTGTTAAGCTGCATTGAAAAATAATTGATAGCAAGGAAAAAAATAAGTCATTGCTAAAAGCTAAGTATATATGTCACTACCATGCAATAGTTATTTACACTGTTCAAAAAAAACACACAGCTTTTCCGTTTGCTGTACACTCAGACTCTAATTGACAGCAATAATGCTTTTCTTTACATAAGTAGTGAAGACTTCAGGATAGGCAAGAGAGAGGAAAATCTCAAATCACCTCAGTAATTAAATCATTCCCAGTAAGAACACTACACAACTTGAAAAAGCAAGTTGTCTTTTGGGTAAATAATAGGTTTGCATGAGTTGTAGAACAACCGTATTTTCAAAATATTTGTTTTGTATAACTTGTTTTATCTCCAGTGATAAAGTTCTGTATAAGGTCTCACTCAATTTCTAGGATATATATTATATATATATATCTCATTCAGTTTGACTAGATCCTACAAAATAAAACACATTTAATCACAAATACTAAAGGCAAGCCCTTGAAAGTGTTACTTTTAAATAGAAGTCTCACATCATACTCAAGCCACAAGCAACTGAACTCTAGTTTTGCAAGTTAATCATGAAGCTTGGCAGCAAGTGTACCAAGACACCTTTTCAGATGACCATCATTACAAATAAACAAATATAGAAGAACACACAAATCCAGTAATGCAAGAAAACATCACACCGCCTGAAAATACGGTCACACAAAGCTTACCTTCTCTAGTGCTCTTAAAAAAAAGAAAACAAAAGTGAATTCTGTTCCATAGTATGGACAAAACATTTTACAGTGAGGATTCATACCACACAGATTTGCATATTTCACATCAGCTGTGAATACCTATTCACTAGTGTGAAATAGTTTCATCAGTATTAGCATTTATGCTTAGTAAAGTATAAACATTAAACGTATGACACACTTTCAAATTAAGATATTGCAAGAAAGAATATTTACAAAATAAGGATGATAAATATGAATGTAAGGAAGAGATGTATACTCATTAGATGCATACCTGCACACTGGCTGCTACAACTGGAGACCCTGAGGCAGAAGATGGTCTGTGTGGAGTTGACAATTGCTTAGTAGCACCCTGTGTTCCACTTCCTGCTCCCCCAGACAGACTAGTCCTACTAGCTCCACTTGAGTTAAGGTTACTGCCTCTGCTGGCAGGTACATTCATTCCAACTCCACCCAAATTATTTTTACCAACAGTTCCAGAAGGAGAAGAGTTGGGCAATTTTGAAGAAGCCTGAGGGTTCTTTGCAGGCTGAAGGCCTGAGGTGCGATTAGAGGGCAGCAAATTCATTGTGGGAGACTGCCTGCTGATATTTACACCACCGGTCTGTTTATGAAGGGGGTTGTTGCTGGAGTGACTACTCTGGGAAACTAGTGCACTTGAACTGGAAGAACTGGGTGTTGTTGCAGGCCTGGGGGATGAGGTGGACTTAGATGAAAATTTAGGTGATGCATTGGGCTTGGGTGTCACAGAGGGCTTAGATGCAGTGGGCTTGGGAGAGGCAGCAGGTTTGGGAGAGGCAGCCATGGAGAAGGGAGGCTTGAAACCCTGGGAAGAAACTTGTGACACCATAGCCTTGGCTAAATAGTTACTAGAGGTAGAGGTGCTGGATGTTGTCCGAGAAACCAGTGGGTGAGACACTTGAGAGCCAGTTCCAGATGAGGGATTAGACAAAGGCAGGCGATACACTACAGATTTCTCTTGAGCCTTGATGATTGGTGATGAGCAGGACAGTTTGGGATTACTACTCAATTTCACCACTGGATTGGTCTGTGATTTACTAATAGTCGCTTGTAAAGGAGATACATATTTCTGCTGTACAGCTGAATGCTGGTGCACCTTTGTCACTTGTGATGTTGAGGAAGAACCACCTTGAGCCTCAGAAGATGATACCAAGATATTAGCATCCTTGGTTCTTTGAGAGGAGGTGGAAATAGCTGCTTGGGTCTTAGAGGAAGAAACATGAGTCTGTGAAGAGGAGGAAGCAGCCTGGATCTGGCTTGACCTCTGTAGTCCTTGCTGAAGTAGTTTGGCTGGCAAAGGCTCTAAGGAAACCTTAGGATTTTGAATTGAAGATCCAGCAATAAGGCCTGAAGAGATACCAGTGTGAACTAGGTCCTGGGGTTTCTTTGGTACTGGCCCTGTGTGACCAGCAATAAGACTTGATGAATGGGGTGTTGGAGTGGGCTCTACTTTCTTTGAAGTTGCCAGGGGCAACTTACTCATAATGCTTGCTAGTTTTTCTTCCCTCAGCCCAGGGCGAGGTCTAGATGTTGGTGTGTCTATGGTGGACCCAAGAGGTGACCCCTTGGCACCATTATTAATAACTGCCAGAGCATCAGAAATAGAGTCCAGTGAGGGTGGGTGGAAAGAGAGGTCTTCATCCAGTGAGTCATCCAAACAGATCGTCTCTGGAGCTGGTGTGCAGCTTGAGCTGGCTGGGGTGCACACAGTTGTGCTGGAACTCAGTACAGTAGAGCAACTTGAATTGACTGAAGACATACAGGTTTTCTGTTCTTTCTTTGGACTGGAGTCCTGAGAATGAAGAGATAAGACAGGTTTAATCTTTCTGGAATAGATCTAAATTCTTCTTTAGTGTAATCCTATTATTCTGTAAATTCAGATGAACCAAAGATCCACTATTGAAATTTTCATGTTAAGATACCTATCATATCTAGGTGTTGGAGTCTTGTGTGCTAATTCAATATCTTATTAGAAACCTAGTGCTGTTGCTCCACATAACTAGAAGTGCCCCATACAGTTCAGGATAATCAATGCTGTGAAGAACAGGGCAACTAATCTGATTGCTAGGTAAAATTGCTACTGAACTAAGACAATGCCTACTCGTGTCTAATGAGACCCTCTATTGACTTACAATATTAGCCTCACAACCACATATTTTTCCAGTGTTGCCAAATTTGATATAAGCTGAAAACAAACACAAAGCACACATTAAAAAAAAAAATGAAATTTTACTGGAACTAGTACCTCTTCGTAGTTAATTTTCAAAAAAACAAATATAGCTTAGAGTTAAAAAGCTATACATAAGATTTTTGTACTACTTTCAAGAAAGTAATACAGAATTTTTCTGGATCAGAGGCAGGAAACAGGTTGTACCAAATCGTCACAGAAAAGTCAGGTATCTAAATAGGCATTTACCTTCACTTTGGGTTTAGGGGCTAGAATCACCTTCTTCTTTGCCCTAAAACAGAGGAGATAAACATGCATCAGAAGAGAAAGGCAAGTAATTTCAGTTTTAACTATTACCCTGATTATATACCAATAAACTAGAAGGATGACTACTGGAGTCCAGCTTCAGTTGTAGAACACCCTTGAAGTAGAATATGGGTTAAAATATAGGGGGAAAAGAACAAGCACACTTTTAATCCATATTCTTCTGTCATGTGTCTCTAAACTAGATGTAAAATTCACTGAATTGCTGATGTAACCTGATAGATATCAGGAGAGCTATTTTTCACTTTTCTGATTTACAAACACTACAAACTATCAAGTCATTTCAGCCTCTTGTAATCTTAAGAGTTTATCTATTAATCAGAGCTTTGTCTAAACTGGTCACATAGTTATATAATTTCACTTTATATTGATGTTTTTGTCACTGAGATGTATACTTTGTGTTCTCATTTATATTTCAAACCACATACAAAGCTGCTTTTGTTCCCTAAAAAAGTGTCTTGTTGCTTATCAACTGTGAAGCAGTCACATTTAACTTCTGTTTGTTGCAAGGAGACACTTAAACTTCCAAGTTCTTTTACTGCATAAGTTAATACTGTAGCACCAACTGCAGTTATGCTAGCAAGAACAACATTAAAGATTAGACATCTCCTTCAACTTAGAAGTTAAGCATTTCACACCTTTTTTCTCATTTCTATTTCTTCAATAGGATCAACAGATTAACATCTTATAGGTTGTTTATTCTCCCTTCCTAAGCAATTAGAAATATGCCTGGTTAAAAAAAATAGACCTTACTGTAGGTGGCACATTACTCAGTTTTGCTATTATGTAGAAAAATATCTTATGTTAAACATTTATCACAAACTTTGCATCTTGGGTGTAATTCAAAGTCATAATTGTTCTTGACTTCTGTCTGCACATGGGCAGAAGGACATAGCATTGTCTGAAAATCAAGAAGGGAAAATTCTGCTAAGGTACACAGTCTTCTGTGCTTATGGAGATATTTACGAGGGAAAAAAAAGAGCAGGAAGTACTGCAGTCTCCAAGTTCAATTTATTATGCTGCACAACAAAATTTAGGTAGTGTACAGTACTTCAAAATATTTTGAAAAAGGCATTAATCCAAGAATGAATATCCAGGTGAGTATCTAGCTACTTCATAACTGAGTTAAATATAATGCCAAAAGAACATTACAGTTATACGTCTAAATAAAATGTTAAATTTTTTTTTAATGCTTTCAAGTCTCTTAAAACAAATCCTAAAATATCTCCTTTGCTATGCTATGAACAACTTAAGTAAACTATCAACATTATACTCACGGAGCAGAAGTGAGGTGATTGTGAACACTTCGGCTTTCTTTAAAAAGCATCCTAAAAGAGTTATGAGAAAAGAAATATAAGGCAATTCTACAGGGATAATTAGCATATGATCACCAAATATGCAAGTATCCTTGAATTTTCAGAAGAACCCTTAGATTATCTGTCTCCAAAGCAGTTAGTAGGTACTTTTTATTGCTATCAACATGTAGTTTCAGGCAGCTATAAACAGAGGAATGCTAAAAAAAAGATATTCACAATTACATTCAAACTACCTCAGTAAATGGGCAAGCAGAAGTCAACAAATGAAATATTAACTCTGTCACATGGACAGAAGAAATAAAATTTGAATTCTCTCTCCTCAAAGGCTAACAAAATATTTTAAACATCAAATTAATGATCACTGTAAACTCTTCACACTATGTGTCCACACATTAATCATAGGTTTCAGTTTTCTGATTAGTCTGGTTTTATGTTTGTTTGTTTTTAAAGCAGGGAGGAGAAAAGTCAGACTACAGTAGCCAAGCTTGTTTCTTATTTTCTTCAGTATTTTGTACAGGTCATTGTGTACCATTTTTATGACTGCAGTTACTATTGGACTTACACATACATTTTATTACAGAGCCAATGCATAGCAAGAGTTGGCATGACAAATCTCAACACTTCACATGCTTTTATTTCCACATTATCAACTCCTGAGCTGACAAGTGGGAAGTAAGAGCAATTCCTGATCTGTGCCTATCCTACAGTTGCTGCCCAATGTAGCTATAAAAAGACAATTAAGGAAAACTTGTCTTCCCTGTTTCCAGGTAGGCAAACTAAAACAGCCAGGATTTTCCTACATCACTGCCATCCCACTAACACTGACTACATTATGAACAGCTGTCTGAGCAATAGCTTTTCACCACTGAGAATGCATCCTGTAGAGCTATAATAGTTATGAAAAATCCAAGTATCCACAAACCTCATGTAATCTGGTCAGAAAACACAGGTATCTTCTCACTACCGTTTTCAATGCCTTAATTCTCAGATTCTATGTTCAGCTCCATTTTCACTGTCTTGACCATATTAACCTCCACAGCTGTGCAACATTGCTCCCTGACCAGAGACTACCAAAGGCCTATGAAGAACGTCATGGAGCAAAAGGAACATTCCTCTTCAGAAGTTCAGTGTGACACTTTCCAATCTACCCACTTTCTCCAGGTGCTTGATCTATTCCTTAATGTTTTTCATTTTGTAATGAAAATCCAGAATGAATGCCAGGCCCCAGCACACTGGTATGGAAAGTAGAGAACCATACGTTATATGGCTTTCAAATACAAAGTTTTAACATGCTTCCCTTCTACGTGTTGTTAGAGGACCTCACGCTATCTCCATATCTCCGTATCTGTTCTTCAGCTAAGCTGCGATTCCTTGTCTTGTCTACTTCAGCTTACAGTTTGATACGGATTTGACTAATTTACCTAATCAAGGTATTCTTGAGCAAATTGATTAATAGTGTTGTATCATTTAGCTTTTACAGTTAAGTGGAGATTTGATGGGAAACTGTCTTTCACAGTGTTACAGAAGGAAAGATGTGTGTCTTTGCTTCATCTATACTTGATTCCATCATGTATTTGATTCTCTTCTTCCACTTCAAAAACATTTCTAAATTTGCATTTCATTATGATTACTACTATTTTCATTTTAATTTTCCCTTTTTGTTTGTTTCCTCTTAAATCAGAAGGAAGCAAGCATAAGTCTTCATTAAGAAACTGGCATATTTTTTTAACTACAGCATCACAGAGTATCCTTATTGCACATAGGAAATAAAGAGCATAAACTTTAGTGTTTTCTGAACTCTGTTGTTGAAATTCCATCTCAAAATTTTAAAGTCTATGTCACATTGCATTATCAGACTGCCTACAATACAGGAAAAAATGTTTTCTCTATCACTATCACCTTCTATATCACAGAAAGTACTTCCCATGCCGCTACACCCCACTTCATACTTGCCCCTCAAATGAAGCATCACACATGAACTTCAGTAAATTCAGCAGATGAAAAAAATGAAATAGTTCTCCAAGGAGAACAGTGCGTTTTTAGCTATCAGGCTTACAAATAAAATAGAATGTTTTTCAGAAATTAATTTTCTTTCTTCTAAAATATTCCTGTTCTGCTGACATTTTGAAGTTTTAACCAATATTAATAATACATGGTTGAGTCAAATGTATGACAGTAAGATACAAGAAATGGTTAACACCAAAATAAATAGATATATAAAGCAGGCATCTTACCTTGCCTGCATCCAGCCTTTAGGCCAAAGTGGTTTCACTTCTGTTTCCATAAAGGTTTTGAGGTAATCTTCAGCAGACTGACTTCTATTTGGCTCTAGCTCATAGCATCCCAGCTTGATCTTCACAAGATTACACAATAGAGACCTGCAGAAACAAACAAATATGTTCCAGGCTGGATGGGGCTTTGAGCAACCTGGTCCAGTGGGAGATATCCCTGCCCATAGCAGGGGGGTTTGGAACTAGATGATCTTAAAGGTCCCTTCCAACCTAAACCATTCTATCATTATACTTAAAGAAACTATCCTTTCAAAAGCTCAGTAGAAGGCAGCTGAGAAATGGAAGTACTGATGCTACACTGCTCATGTCCACTGCTAATTGTAGGAAGAGGTCAGCTTCAATCACTCTTCTGGAAGTTTGCCACTGTACAACTTTGCTGCTACAACTGGTATGATCTGCCACTGTCACTTCTTCACCATTTTCAATAGACTGTATGACTCTTTTTCATCCTTACTATCATTTTGTAATTGGTTTTACATTTTCTTTGTGAAGAAAGAAGGATGAAACATCATAGCTGAAACATCTCCTCTCACTTTGCTCAGTGATCTCTATCTCATTTAAGATGGAGAATGTCTGAAAGCAAGATCCATTCTACACTAAATATTTCAACAGAAGATCCTCTTTGCCAGGGATTCTGGCAGTGTCTTTTACTGTCCTTAAAAAAATATAAAAGTGCACACAGTTAAGCAACATTGGCCTTTCCAAGCCCCTTGAAGGAAAAACAAACACAACAGTTTTAAATATCTCCTCTCTAAGTATGGCTCCCTCCAGGTCAGTCCAAGCTATACTGGTTGTATATATTCCACAAAGTTGCTTCCCTGTTGTCTTAACATACTAAAAATATTCATCAGTCCACCAGCCCCTTTTAGTAGTATGTATACTAACATTAAAATTAGCTTAGATCCTGCATAGAAAGTTACAAATTTAGAAGGATTTACTTAAAAGCCTATCCAGATTAAGTCTCACTTTGCAGTAAAATCTACTCTAGGAAACAAAACAGAATTCATCATGTCAGACAATCTGTATTGTTCTTGAGAGATAGAGTTTGTGTTCAGAGAGGATGGGAGGGGTTAAGATTCACACAATGTGGTTGCTGGCTTGCCCAAAGACTGGGAGGCTTACCAAAACAACATTGACAATTTTGGTAATTTGCCATATTCTGGCAAAAATCTTTACCACTCATTGGGTGAGTGTTTTGTGACCTATTCCTCGAATGATAGGAAGGGAAGCAGGTGTAATTCTGCTTACACCTCTGTTCTTTGCTTAAAGAAGCTCAAAGACCTATAACCAAGAAAATTCTCATGCATTTAGAAAAAACCAGATAAACAAGCAGTGAAAAAAGGGTTGGACACAGGATGATCTTGCCTTTCAAGTTAAAGAAAAGGGTCTTTTACCATTGCAGCATTCTAGCTTGCCTATTTATCCTCACTCTCCAAAATCTCCGAGTATACTGAGAACAATTATTTATTAAACAGTAACATGATTAATAAAGCAAACATCCCCTTGGAAATCCCTTTATTAAGTCAGTGAAAATTCTTGGTGGAAAAGGTAATTTTGTCTCACCTCACAGTGTCATCCCAATGAAACTTCTTTCTAGGTCCCACAACCCTCTTTCCAGGTTTCTCATCATCATCTTCCTCTGATCCATTTTTCTCTCGTTCATCTTCTGCTTGCAATCTACAGTTAGAACAATTGTTTTCTTTATAGGTATGCAAATGTTTCCTTGAGAAAGGAGTGTTAGTAAAAAAAAGGACCTGTCTTCAGATTCTTGGTATACCATTTCTGAAAGGGCAAACAGTTAATCTTCCTCTCCCCTCTGCTTTGTGGCCCTCAGACAAGTTAAAAGGACACACTGTATGGAGGCTATCAAGGATGCTGACTATAAGCATTTCATCTATGAATAAGCTATTCATCTAGTGCCTCTACTGGGAAATGGCAGGAGGCTTATCAACCTATTAATGCTTCTCCAAGTCTAAAATTAGTTAACCATAAGGAAAAAAATAACAATGAATAAGGACAAACTACATCAAGAACCTGAACATACCATCCTCCTCCATTAGTCTTGCATTTTGAGAATCTCCACTATCCTTCTCACACTTTACAATTCTTTCTCTCAAAACCTATTTCATTCAGTGAAATTTCTTTCTAGAGTGAGGTGATAACACCACTTAGACAAGACTGAGTGCTTTGTACAATTCAAAACTTAAAGACACTTGTGAACTGGAGCAAGTACTTTGCTGAGCTCAGGGCATGAACAACATGGAGACAGGCTTCCAGGAGGACTCTAGAATGGGCATGCAGAGACTCCAGAAATACCTACTTGGCATTCTTGGCTTGATTGCGGGCCTGACAGTCCTCTTGATACTTGCATAACTGTTCAGGCATGACGTTACTGACAGCCAGTTTCAGCTTTTGCAGTGGTTCTCTCAAGCGGTCATCCTGTGAAAGAAACAAAGTAGTACTATTAGATGCAATGTGAAGAGTGTTTCAGATTGTTCACAAAAAATTATTTCCCACTCACTCCTAACACAATATTCTTAGTAGTAACTATTGACCACAACAGTTATTTCCTACATGGCACTTGAATCCTGTTAGGTGCAACAGCACTACAGAAATGCACATACTTGAAATTTCTCATACAACATGGCCTTGAGACCAGAAACAATGAAAGATAGTCCCAAGAAAACATACCAGGGATATCCCAAAACATTATGGCATGATCTCATTAAATATTGTTTTTTAATCAAAAAAGGGAAGGGGTGAAAACATGAGGGGAAAAAGCAAGATGACTTGACCAATAAGTATCTCAACACTTACAAATAAGTATTCAATTAATCAGGGCTCCAAAAACTGTGGAGCCCTGGCTGTGGAGCCAATAAAAATACTGTAGGCAATGAACAAAATATGTATTAAATTACCTGATAATCAGATTATTAAGATATGCAATTTATGTACCTCAGGTAAGGATTATGTATTTAGAATTGTCTCCAAATATTAAGAATTTCAAGCAATAAAGTAATATACTATATACTTCCCTACATGTTTTAAATTCTCTTCCTACATCTTCTGACTTCACATTCTTAGTCTGCTTATTGAGAAGAACTGAAGAACTAGAATATTAAGTGCTATTGTATCTTACTGATTAGAAATAGCATATGAATGTTTGCCACTTTAGCAAGTTTTGATCTCTGCATTCATGATCCTCAGATCCTCTGCAAGATTTAGTCCTACTTCATCTAAAGAATCAGATCAGGATACTTCAGATCACAGACAACTTCTCTATTCAATAGGAAAACATTTTTTAAGAGAAAAGCAAGTGCTGAAGTATTTCTAAGACCTAGCCACAAAGGAAAATTTGCACAAACAGTACAGGCTGGGTAATCTACTATCTATCTAGCCTTTCTTTTTTCTTGACACAAAAGTGAACGCAATAGTAATTATTTTATTTTAGCCTGTCATAGCCATCATTATTGGGGCTTTCTAGTTCTGCTACTTTGATATATACCCTGTTACCCAGCTTTCAAGGTGAAAGCACTTCATTCTCAGATAAAGGCTGGGAAATACTTAATATATTTGTTCTTAAAGTACTGACAATAGCAGGTACACAGAAGAAAGCTTTTAAGCTGATCTAGCAACTGAACCAAAACCTTTTGCTTTATTGGAGACTCTGTGATTTCAATTGCTGTACTCTCCTGCCCTCTGTCCTCATTACTATTACATAATTTAGTCATGCTGGAGCTAATCTCCCCATCGTTACCTGCACGTTGAGGTGCAACTTCTTCAGACGCTTTATCAGTGTGTCCTTATTGCATGGCACAAAAGCCTCAAGGTGAGAGTACACTCCATTGCGGATGGCAGGATTTATCTCCTGTAACTGTAGCTCAATACTGACAAACAAACAAGAGACAGTCAGCCAGTGAGGCACTCCAAGATGAAGATGACAACCGAACAAAAACCTAAGGAAGCTTTCTATGCATAACATTCTATCTATGCATACTAAAAATAGCAGGTTGGGACATTTTCAGATAAACTTTTTCACAAAAGGAAGAAATCTTAAATCAATGGCAAGAAACTATTCATAGACATAGTTCTCCAGCAACATTGAATACTATCATTCAAATTCAATTTACTGCTGCCATTGCACAACAATCTTGACACAATTTTAACTGCTACAGTCTTCTGCAGATTACTTTTTGTTTCTTAGAATGTGAACATAGAACCTTTAGTACTAAGACACTTAGTTGAAGGATCACAGAGTAAGAAGAGCTGGCATTTTCCTTTGTGAAAGCTGAAGGTGCTTTGAGTTATGAAAGTGGGGGGACAGAAAGAAATAATGTCAGTTTTGCTGAATTTTACACATGAAGTCAAGGACACAGGGCACTACAAAACACTTTACACTGGATAAAGACAGACAGTCATGACAGGAATTGTATTCATATATATATAGCTCTTTAGCCAATAACTAACTTAGACTGATCTACCTTCATTGACTTTTAAGGGCTTTGTTGGAACAACCTCAATAATATTTCCTCTTCTGTACTTTTCCTTTCACCCCCTTTCCAAAAAGGGAAGGTTGTACAGATAAGCACTTACTCCAGCAGAATATTATTCATGTCTTGTGTGAAAAACTTCTTCCTGCCTTCTTCATCAAACATCTTGGCGGCCTGAAAATACAGAAATAGAAGGTATCCAAGAGTTCACAGAGCATTTTATCCCAACAACCTTTGCATCTTTACTTTTACAGCTGTACCACATTTTCCAGAGAACAGTATTATTTGGAAAAAATATACAAGCCCAAACTACATTCAGATGATTGTTACTCTACTCAAAAATGGCTTGCTCCAAGGCAAACAATCATTCTATTTAGAATCTGCCCAGATCGCTGATGTTAACACATTCATCTTTTCAATAACTATGAAGAAATAAAACATCTCAATTTTATTATCTCACCACCAGTAACATTCTACCACTGTTTGCTTTAAAAAGAGAGGCACTGCTTTACATGTCAAGCAGGCAAGAGCATCAACGCATTTCTACTCTCAATTTATGTAAGGCTCCTTTTCTACCTCTTATGTGCTTCACCGAGTTAGAGCTTCCCAGCCTTCTTAGATCCATCTCAACCCTTCACTACAAATTCTACAAAGGGATTATATATGCTAGAGGAATAACTCATCCCTCTTTTCTAGTGCTGTCCAGCATTCTCACCATCTTTAGGCTCTATCTCTAGCATTTTTGTCTGATCTTTTTCTGAGCCTGTTTGGGGTGGGGGAAAAAAAAAAAGACAAGCCAGCCTTATTCCTATACATACTTCCTTTAATTTACTGATCTCACAGGAATTCCCATGCAGAATCCCTTGATCTTTGTCCTTAACTAGCTTATTTTCACAAACAATTACACCTTGTAGGAGAAAGCCAAATCCCCACACCATTCTACAAAAATCAGTAAGATCTCTGGTGTACATCCACTCTGCAGATTTACAGAAAAGAACAATAAGCCTCTAAAAGTGTGGGGTTTTTTTTTTCTTATTTTGTATTCTGGCACTGGGGCCAAACAGCAAATGTCTAAAGGAGCTAGAAAAGGATATGAATGCAGAAAAGCAGGCAAGTGTGGTATCATTGTAGTGAATGACAAACACTAGAGGCAGCCAACATGCTACAAGGCCGAATATTCAAATAAATTCAAAATACGATTCTGCCTTTTAAAAAAATTTTGACTTGTGACAACATAGCTAAAACCTAGAAATAAATGAAAAAGCGTTAACTTGATAAAATTCCTTGATTACTATGGAATACTTACTCTCCTTGGTCTTTGTAACTGACCTATTTAAGTTTGAAATTAAAATATCCTCTGGAATTGTAAACTCTACACTGCACAGGAAAAGAGGCATCTGATACTCTACCAGAAACCATAAGGTAGCCCATTGTCTGAATGCTTTACTGCTTCAGTCATGAACATTGATACCAGAGTTTAAGTTCCTATGAGGACTGCATTCTACTCACTACTTTCTACTGTAAATTCAGCTGCTGAGGGGATGGTACTATCTGTTTAAGAATACTGAAGCATTTGTCCTGGTAAAAATAAAGGTTACAGATGTTTACAAGTGATAGGATACAAAAACCTACATAAAGTTTGATTGTCTTAAATCTAGCATCTTTAAGCATAACTAACACAAAGATTATAATAATCTTCCGGTTTATTTAAAGTGGAAGGAAAAATGTGCTTTGACATTTCAGTCCCTGGTAGAGCCTGAAAGGCTATTTCAGTGTTATACTACCATACTGAACAGCATTTCTGGCTTTTGAAGAGAGCAACATTGACAGATTCAAAAACTGCATTGCTACCCCTGAATTCCGGTGGTGTTTTTTTCCCCATAGATTATCTTGAGTTACCTTCACAACACAAAAAAGCCATTTTATTACTTTCCTGCTTGTGAACAGTATTGTCTGCTATCATGGTAGTTTAGAATTGCTCACTTACAGAAATAGAATACATTAATCCACGAGAGGAAGTCATGAAGGTTTTATTATATTTAATAAGTGCCTTTCTGATTTTTATTTTTTTTTTTACATCTAGATATATCATACTCCATTCATGGATCATAGGCTTTTTTCCTACAGCTTTATACACTTCTTAGCTTTCTTGGTGATTATTTGACAAAACCCATTTCTTTTTTCCTGTTTCTTAGAAAATGTTTTCCCTTACTGATAACATGTCAATTGATTGCAATTTGCAGAAGGTAAGGGAAGTGCAGTCAAGTCCACACAGAGTCTAGTTTTTCCCCAAGTGCATGGGTAGACTTACTCCACTCAGCCAGCATCAAACTTCTAGAAGACATTATCAAAAACAGAAGATAAAAGATAATAGAACAGTTAGGTTCCCAAGAGACACTAAATTAAAGGTTTCTTCCAACTGGGTGGGGTTTGTTATATCAGGAAGCAGCATGAATTTGGGGCAGGGCACTAATACTTCCCAAGTTTTAGCCTAATTCAGCTCTTCTGCAGTTTTACGAGAAGCTTATTGTTGATTCATAGCAAAATTAGCCTGAATATACACAAAGGGAGACAAAGTCATCTCTCACATTAGTAAATATTAATCCCGTAGCTGTATTTAGTTTGTTACATTTAAAAATAACTAAGAATACTAAGACATTTACATACAGGTATGACAAACATTCTGTTCCATCATTACTCTAACCCCTAGGAAAGAAAGCTTTCTACTGTGGTGGGGATTTTTTGTTTGGTTTGGGTTTTTTTTGTTTTGTTGGGTCTTTTTCTTCCCAAAAAGGTAGTAACTTGAACTGCTTTTTCAAAACTAATTCTGAGTAAGGAAAAGTTTTAACATCGGAATCTGGACAATCAAACAATTCATTCTGAACTTAAGATAACATCCAGGACTGAAACAAGGAAAACAATACTTAAATAGCTCTGATCCCTTTCAATAGGCTATTGGGATTTTAGTAACCTGCGGATTTAATACTTTTAATTAGTATTTTTCATGGACTCCATTCTAACCTTCCAAAGGAAAATACTGTTTTATGGTTTGTTGTTTTGGTGTTGCAATTTTTATTTTTTTTTTTTAGTTTCATGTTTTTTCTAGTTGGGTGGTGTTTTTTAGTTGCTGTGTTGTGGGGTTTTGGGTTGTTTGTTTGTTTTTTTTTTTTAAACTGTCAAGTTAGCATTTATATTAGAAAGCCAAAATTTCAAGACTTCGATTTGTAATCTGCAGCCGTTTTTCAGGTTTCTTGCTCCAAAGCAAGGAAACATCCACCTATTTCACCAGCTAACAATCCAAGTTAAAGTAACACTAATACTTCCATTATTGAAAAAAGCAAACATTACAAGTTATTGTGCACAGATTTAGAAAACCTTGTCTCTACTGTGAAACAACACTGCTTTAACAATGGACATCTTCTCTGTGCCCATTTTCATCTGAGTATAAATACAGCCATGAAAATTGACATTAAGATCAATTCTGCATATTATTTTTTTTTTTTTTTAGAGTTTCAGCCAGTAATTCAGGGATGACAGCTTAGGCCCTAATTATTCTTCCTTGTTCTCTCAGATTCTTGAACGCAATCCCTTAGTAAGGAATTCATACTTACTGTTCGAAGGTCTCCAATGCGCTTTTCAAGTAGCATCGGCAGACCTTCTGGGAGGGCAGGCACCTGCTTGGGTGTCATGACCTGAGAGGTGTAGGTTGCCTGAGTGACATTTCCATTTTCTCCTGACAGCTCAGATACCGGGCTGCCATCAGAAGTGCCATCAAGCAACTTGTCAAAGTCAATGTCTCCCAGCATCTCCAGGGTACTTTCAGCTTCTGGCAGGAGCTCAGGTTCATTTGTGCTACCAAAAATGGAGAGGACAGGATCATTGATCCTAAGATTCAAGTCAGAGATATCATTTCCTGCACTGAGAGAAGAGGAAGGAATTTTACTAGGGGTAGAGGTTGCAACAGTCACTGGAGGTTTTGGACTAGATTCCTTCTTCCTCATGGCTTCCTTCTCCTTTTGAAATTTACGGATCATGGCAGCCAGTGAGAGCGAGTCTTTATACAGTTTCTTTTTCTTCTTTTCAGATTTGTGTGAATTTAAGGCCATAACTCTGTAGAAGAAAGAAATCTTTCATTAGAATGCATGTGACTTTTGAGGCCTTAGTAAGCTTTAACAAAAATCTGTGAGTTTGATACAATTTAAAAGTTATCAGGGGGAAGCAGCAAATGCTTTGTCCTTTCATCTTCAGGCTACTCTATCATCTACCATAAACCCTTGCTGGTCATTTGAATTCATGCTCTCCAACTATTTGTTTTGCTAAGTTTTGTACACATTAAAACAAAGGTTATTTACTTTTAACTTATCAATGCAATTACAGAGAACTTACCACAATTATATAATTTATGGCTGATCTATGCTACTAAAAGCATTAAACTTGCCTCTTAGACTCCTGAATGGTGGCAGGTGGCTTTAAGCTTAGAGACACCATGTACATTTAAAAGAATTCTCTTCATTGCTAAGAATTTTGATATGCAGGCTCAACATCCATATGCTACTTCAACTAAGCATTTTCCACCAATTCATCATCTTGATGAAAATCACCATCAGTAAATTTTCAATACTATCTTGAATATTCATAAGACAACTTTCACTCAACAGTTTCCTAGAAGCCAATTAGAAAGATTAAGGTGATGGGTTTTTTATGTTAGCCTCAGAACTCAGGAAAGCACACAAAGATAGCAAGAAACATATACAATAATTAAGCTATGTTTACAGGTTCCCAGATTAGAAACCAGGGGATAGTAAGAAAGTAATTTTTCATAGAAGATGTAACTCTACTTTGGTAGAACAATGATGGATATTGCTATTCAGACTCAAAATTTCTTTTCTGCAATTTGTCTTTCCTTGTTTTACTATTCCTTGTTCAAAATTTTAACAGACAAAGATTAGCTTGCAGGACTTATTTATACAACCCCCACACGTATTCAAAAACCAAAATCTATTAGCTATTATAGTTTAAAAATACAATATTCTGAACAGCTGAGATAATCTTGCTATAGCATGCAATCTTTAAATCACATACAATTCAAGGATTCATCTAAAGAAAGAAACCTACCCCAACTGCTTAGGAACTTTCATTTTCCGAGGCTTCTTCTCCTTCTCTGTCCCTTCATCTTTCCGCTTACGCTTCTTCATTCCACGATCTTCACTTTCTTTTAACTTTGCTATCTAGATAGAGAGATCAAATAGAGGACAATGATTCTTATACCCTAATTAAAGGGCTTTACAGATAAAAGAAAAATTTCGCTTTCCTTACACTTTTCAATTGAGGGTCAGGAAAAATCTCTCAATGTTTGTAAAGGCAAACACTACCGCTGGATTCCTGGAGACACCTGCACTTACTGACAAATCTCATTCATTTATAATTTTTAGACAGTTACTGAATCCAGAGCTTTCAATAAAAACAATACTTCAAGGCATATGCAGACTGAAACCCACACAGTATAAGCAATGGCCGCCTTCAAAGATTGAATCCCCCCATCATCTTCTGCTACCACAGTTTCGTTGCTGAATATGAAGTTACAAAGTATGAAATATCTTTTTTGGCAAATTCATCAGCTGTCTCTACTCCCAGCTTCTTGCTGATCCCTAGCTTACCTGCTTGTGCGGGGGGGGGGGGGGGGGGGGGGGGGGGGGGGGGTGGACGACCCGACCCTTCCCACTATGCAAATATTACACAGCAACAGAAACTTTGGTGTGCTATCATCACTATTTCAGTCACAAATCCAAATCACAGCACCAAAGAGCTGTTAACTCCATTCCAGCCAGATCCAATACAAGAACCCTTAAAACTATGTTAAATCTAAAGAATTATCAATCAGGAAAGGACATCAGAAAGCAGGAAGCTTCTGCAATGTCAAATGCAAGCAATTATATTTGCATTGATCATATCTTGTCAAAGTACATTAAATAGCATGCTGTTTGGGAAAGACTATATGCACTTTCTAATATAGTTAGTTATATGCTGATTTTATTTGAAGTGTTATTTGAATATTAGGAATAATTTCAAATCACACAAGCTTTGTGCAAAAAATCATAAAAGCAGTGCTACAGAATTCAAGTCCTCATCTCATATAATAAAACTGTTATGAAATTACCGAATCATCTGTCACTTCAAGATGAATGGACACAACTTGTTAGCTTGCCTGAACAGATGGATAGTCTTACAAGACCAGACAGCCTGCGGATATCCCGAGTGATTTCCCAAATGACAATACATGAGCCACAAAACAGAAAATGCAATAGAACAGTGCTGCACAACAGTCTGCTTTCAGCCTCTTTACCTGAGCCATTCTAAGCATATCGAATATTTTCTGATGTCAACCCAGCTATAAGTTCTGTATAAAAAGCATAATAAAGATCACTCACTTTAGGTGGCCTATGCTTTTTGTCTTCTGCAAAGTCTTCATCCTCTGAGTCAGATGCCTGGCGGAACTGCAGTGTACCAGTGTTGATATAAAAGCCTCCATATTTGGTTGTCAGGGATGCAGGAACTAATTCATCATACTGGGCAGGAAAAAGAAGATGCATTTATCAGCATTTCTTAATGAAATGAGTATGTGGTTCATTTACCAGTCCCTATACGTGAGAAATTATACATGAGTACATAACACAGCTTACTAGAATAGAAACAGGACAGTAATGCTATTGAAAACTTACTAGCCAAGGCACGGAATGCTAGTATCACAGAATAACTGTTCTACTTTCAAAACACCACCCTTTCAGGGAAAGAAAAGGCAGGATTACAGCATTAAAAGTACTGCTTTCTGAAGAAAATGAGGCTAGTCAGAGGCAATCCTTCCTTTCTGTCCCAAGAAAGAAAAAGCCCCAAAACCTATTCCCCCCCCCCCCCCATTCCATTTGAGAGCATATCACATTATGCTTAATGTTAAATCTCAGGATACATCATCCATATGAACAATGATGCCTCACTTGCCTGTGAGCAACCTCACTTGATTGTTCACTGGTTGTTTTTGTCCAGGATGTAGGCAGCCACATAGTGAGTTACTTGTTTTCATCTATGACAGCCTTACAGGCATACCAGAAACACCACTGGTTGAAAACAAGTTTTAATAAAATATAAAATTTAAAATTGAGAGGCAGGGTTTAAGTTTCATACTTCTGTTGAATACTCCTCAACTTTGAGACAACATCCTGTTCAAATTACCTTTTAGTCACACACTTTTGTCACAGGCCCTTTATATTATCTGTAAGCGATAGCTACAGTTATTTCAGGGCCTATTTCTTCCATATTTTCAAAAGAGATGACAGTTTGAACAATGAGTGGAAGAAGCCTAGTCTATATAAAAATCTTACATAATTGGGTGTTATATCCAGGAAATAGGACTGAAGATAGAGATTTTTTTGTAAAATGAGCATAAGAAACTTCTCAGATTATACACTTTATTTCATTAAGGCTACCAGAGTTTTCATTAATACCAAACTCTGCAGTGCACTTGGTATGTTCAGATGTTCCAACACCCGCTACATTCAGTACCAGCTCTAACCATAGTGCCCTGCTCAAAAACCTACTTCTCTTATAGTTCTCAGCATTTTTAACAAAAGAAAGCTTCAATCACAAACATGACAAACTTAGCCACAGTATTTCCAGTTTTAGGTGTTGAATATGACATTGCTTCTTATACAAATACCATAGTGCCAGGACTTGTTTCATTAGAAGTCAGATACATTCTCTCTCTGTTTAGACAGTTTTAAACCACAAAATGTTTCAAACTCTTCTACACACTTTATTTTAAAAAGCACTTAGTATTTATGAAGGAATTTCTAAGTTAGAACTAAAGCTATATCCTGAAAATACTGAAATCCAAAAGACATAGGAAAAGCAATCAATATTAAATATAGAATCATAGAATCATAGAGTGGTTTGGGTTGGAAGGGACCATAAAGATCATCAGGTTCCAACCCCCCTGCCCTGGGCAGAGACACCTCCCACCACACCAGGTTGCTCAAAGCACCATCCAGCCTGGCCTTGAAAACAATATGAATTCTACTATTTCATGACCAGCAGCCTCCTCAGAATGGCATTCTCCCCCAAGTATTACCAGAAAACTTAATCTCTAGTAAATATCTTGTTAACCAGCAAACTCTCAAAAAGGCTGGGAGGAAGAATAGATTCATTCCAGCTCCACACAAGTATCAACAAAGCAAGCCATGGAAGTGTTTGCAGGAGAATGGAGGGAGGCTTGTCTTGACAATGTCATTATCACTAAGTAGAAGGCCAATGTTATCATGAACTACTCCAAATTTGAACTAACAGTCTTAGCTTTCAAATACTGAAAATTTTGAGATAGTGAACTGAATAAGCAATAAATACAATTCTGGAAGCTGGAAATAGTCTGTCTGGAAGCATAAGAACAGAATGCCTGAGACACACACCTGCCACCAAAGATAAGGAAGAAGCATTTATAGGGCCTAGAAAGTGTTATAAAAAGTACCAGAAAAGACACAATAACAGTGCAATGTCTAAGAATCAATTTTTGCCCTTCTTCTGAAAGAAAGGGTAGGATTTTAACACACCTCAGAGGTACACACTCCGGCAGAAGAAAGAGTCGATTTTGAGTTACAGCTGCAAGCAGTAAGTGTTTGATAGCATAGCCAAATGATAAGAATTAAGTAAGATACTTGAGAAGGAAACAACATGTTTATTACTTTGAAGCTTAAACCAGCAGGCCTTCCACTGCATGTCTGTTAAGACAGACTTCAACAGGCTGAATAAATTAGTAGGCAGTTTTAACTGCCACAATATTAACTGAAGACTTGAGATGACCTACATGAAGGGAACACACACAGAGTGCAAAGTGGAGCATCAGCTACCAGCTTGTTTCATTTCCCCCTGTACAATATACTAACAATAAAACAGTTTAAGAACCAAAAAAGTCTGGGCTATCAAAAGGATTAAGACAAGAATAGGCGTTATCCAGAAGAGGAAAACAGTGAATGTATACTTCAACAAGGAATCTGTTTTGAAAGCCTGAACTGGAAATACAGATTGATTTGATCTGAATAAGCAGTTATAAATTTTCATAAATCATCACCTTTCATCTTCCTGGAATTGAAGGCTTAACAAGCACTACATAGAAAGGAAAAGTGGTAACAGGATCTATAAAATACCCTAAGATCATATGAAAGACTACAACAAGAAAGCATGAGAATTTATTAATTGGACAAAATGAAAACAAAGTGACTTAGTTGTGGACTTATCATTCATCTTAGGAGACCAGGATGATCAAACAAAGTAGGAAGTGCAAAATAAACTCGAGAAGAGAGGCTAGGTAAGAATTTCAGAGAAATCGGATGGTTTTCCACAGCTCTCAGAGCCAGCTTCATTACATACAAGGAAGATGAAAGGGAAAGAAAATAAATTATTATCCACAGTGCTTAATAGACAGAGCAGGCATTTCCCTTTTGAGCTGACAGGGTGTGAACTGAATTGGTGAGGTTTGGGCAGTACAGGATCAAAACAGAAGAATGCAGTAGCTGCCAAGTTTGAAGAAGTGAGCATTATCGTAAGTGAACAACAAGTAAAGGGAAACACAGTAAAGACATGACTGCAGAGTAGTAAAGGAAGCCCTGTAGAACACAAGAAAACATAAGGATTAAAGACAGTCCACAAGTGAGGAAGCCATGAATCACAGCAGATGATGAGAATGATCAACATGCTATATGACACAGATGCATAGGAACAAGGCAATCAGAAAGGCAAAATTCATTCAATACACAGATGAACACACTAACAGTCAGCAGGCAAGCAAGGTCAGGAAGATGTGGACGTGTAACCTACCAGTCGGTATTTCAACAGCTTTTGCTGAGCATTATGAGTTTATTCAGACTTTCAAACACCTTTTTAACATTCAGTCATCCTCACCCTTTAGAGTGTTTATTTTCCCTACCAAAATTTGGTTTGTCCTCAGCTTACTGAACAAAGTATTAGTCAACGTTTCATTTTATTTTTGACTTACCTAGAACTGTGACCTAGAACTGCCAGACCACAATGTACCTAGTACCCCCTCCTTCAAGGCAAGCTTACTATTTTCTAGACCCCTAAGTGAACAGAAAACTTGAATAGAATTGTATAAAATACTGGCAACAGCTAGATTAAACTTCATTTTAAAGTTTCTTCAGAACTGTCAGTTAAAGGGAATAAGGCTCTTTCAACTTCCAAGTGATAGGTTTCAAGACTTGCTTTGTACTAGCTTTTTCTGCATATGAAATTGCAGAACAGAAAATAGCTTAAGCCCTTTATAGGGTTGTGCTCTTCCTTATACATGCCAAGACTGAGAATTAAAATTCTCAAGACATACAAAGAGACAAGACTTCATATATGATTGACTCCTGCAAAAATGGATTTGTCCCACAAAGATTATGGAATCTTTCAGCATATAACAAGACTGATACTGATCTGCTTTTAGATGACCAGACAATGTAAGTTATTTTCAACTATTGTCCTTGAGCTACATTACTATGCTTCTAGTGCCATTAATCTAATTAAATGTTTAGGTGTGACAGATAATTTACTTTTTTAAAAAATTAGCTAACAGGTTTCAACTTCATTATTATACCAAGAACAGTGAAATTTTATGGATCACACCAATTTAGCTCTGAAATCAAGACCCACAGTACATAACAGTATCTTATATTGTCTATTCTAATGGTCAAGATTATTTTGACCATGATCTTCGTCATTCAGCTCCCTTCCAGAGAACAACCTGTACTATAAAAGTACGTATGAAAAGGCATTTTCACACTTCTGTATTAAGTCCTGGAAATAAGATTTGCTGCAAACACATCAGAGTGTTTAAAGAAATGTAGCCTGTACATTATTTGTTGTGAAACTGGTATTATTTAGGTAAAAGATACGCATAGATAATTTTTGTTCCTTGTTCATTTTTGAGATAGCTCTAACCAGTCTGGGAGGGACTGTTTATTTTTGACCATCATTAGCCCACTGAAAGTCAAGCTACTACAGTTCCACTAAATATAGTTACTTCAGTTACTTCAGTTACTCCATCTCCACACGGTTCACTACATACTTCAAGATAACTTAGAGCTGATCGATCCTCTATACTTCTTAAAAACACAAAGAACTGAAATGTACTCCTCAGCTTTGCTACCCTTTAAGTTTACAAAAAAAAAAAAACACCACAAAACCAAAACACAACCACCCCAGAACAATCTTTCTGAAAAACAACATAATAGGATATATAATGAAATCCTGTGAAATCCTGAACAAGGTTAAAGAGGAACAATACATTGCTTTTCTAATCCAATATCAAAAAAGCAAGCAGAAAGAGCTTTCGCATGGTAAAGAAGTAGTTTCCTTTTCCAAAAGGCATAGATCAGTTGTTCTGTTGCTGGTTAGGTTTTTTTGCTTGTTTGTTTGGGTCAAAGGACAGCTGGCAAAGCATAACAGACTGCTAAATAAGATATAATACCTAGTTCAGGGGGGCACAGACTAGGATAGGATGGCCACCTAGGAGAATCCAAGTTCAGTAGTCAGGATATCATAATCCATCAGCTTACTAGAGCACCTTAAGAGAAATATCTACCTCTCTCCCCAGCCATGTTTTGTCCTCACTATGACCACCAACTTTTATAATGCTCCACTAGTCACCGGAGCCAGGCTATTAGATTAAGCGACCTCAAATTCAGTGAAACAACATTCTTATAGCCTTGAAAATATTTTAGTCTGTTACAACATATGACCACTCATGTGACTATCTTCAACTTGTCAACTCACTTCTTTCAGAGGTTGAGCTCTGACCCATGCTGAAAATATAGTTCAGTGCTTTTTTTTACATAAAAATATGTAATGTATTACTTAGCCTTTACAGGTTTTATGTTGCAGAATTATTAGAAGGTTCTGTAGGGAAAAAAAAGTTATGCTTTCCTTTTCTGTTCATTTAACATGAAGAGCAGACTTACCATACATGACACGTAAGACAAGTGCTCATATCAAAGATCTGTGATTTTGACATGTTATAACCCCTCCCTTTATATTAATATTCATATTGATTGAATTTTTTTTTAAACACTTAAGTTCCTTGTGCAGCCTAAATAAACTCACTTATTCACGAAGAACGGTTGATCCTAGGCCATGATCTACCCCTCTAGAAGCTCAGATTACTTTGAAAAGTGATTTTGTGCTACACCTGTTATTATTATTTCTTAATTATTTATTAAGAATTTTTTTAATATTTGTGTACATTCTTGATGTACACAAATCTAAACAATGGCACTACAAAGACCAGACATGGCTCAGGTTTTTTGAAGTACCTGTCCAGATGCCAAGTTTTCAGTTTCCCAGTTGTCCCACTGAGGTCATGAAATACCTAAATTGGACCTAAACCACCTGGTTGAAAACCAGGCCCGAACCGGGACTAAAAAAATTAAGAAATTGCTTATTCCTTCCTGAAAAAGGATATTTTGCAGAAAGAACAAGGGAACGTTACTGTTGCTTTAACAAATATCAGACTTGTTCTGTAAATTCAACTACCTTGACTACCTTTGTCCCTCTAATCATAATGCTTCTTGTACCAGAAGTGCTGGGTATGTAGTTTAAACATGTCTGTTCTGCATTAAGCAGAACAGCATCTGTTTTATTTGTTTGGTACTCTACTTTACATCTTTATCTTGGGGTAAGGAGGGATACAAAGCAAAGAACAATTCTCCTAATTGAAATCTGCCCTTGTATTCACTCGAATGCATATGACATGTCAGGTGCCAACTGGCAGATCTACCCTGAAGACACCTGAGAAGCATTCAAGACATCTTTTATTAAAGGTGACATGGTGCACTCAGCTAAGTGAACACTATTCCCCAACCACCAAACTTCCAAGACTGGGCAAAGTGACAATGAACAAGACAGACAGATCAGCAATATAAACACACAAATCCATAGAAAATGAAACAGCTAGTAGCTAATCTCTTTCAAAAAAAAAAAAAAAGCTTTAATGCATCCCCACATAGTCAGTGCAGATGAGACTTGTGATTGACGTCAATAAAGGCAGCTTTTTCCACATGAAAAACGCAGCCATGTTAAACATCTCTCAGTCCAACATGAAAGTATGTTTAATAATGGATCCTATGTAGCATTTTTCTGTATATGCCTCTAATATTGGCCGATTTTTTTTTTCATTTTGTTTTTTAAGAGACATTCTCTCAAGCAACAGCACTGCTCTTCATAGCTATGCATAAAACAAGCTCCTTTGAGTAGGAAGGATCAGCATCAAGTTGGTCTAAAACCCCACATCAGTGAAAACTGCCATTAGCATGCTGAGCTCAGGGCAAGATGTAGCTACAGAAAAATGTTACACCTTTAAGTGGAAGTACTTGTTTTGGAGAAACTTTCCACATATGAGAAACCACGGGTAAGCTAGTTTTCTCTATTCAGCAGGATGGGGCTCTTACACCAGTGTTTATAAGGCTCCTGTGGAACCATGAAATATAGTAAACTGGCTTAAATTCTGACATACGGCCCTGGGTGTCCAAAGCACTGAACTGCATGCTTCCCATTGCTCTTGGCATTCATGGTTTGCTTCAGTTCCTATCAGCGTGGCTACCTAGTATCACTGCTTCAAAAGACAGCTTGCACTGCTTACACATTTCTCAGGGGATGTTTATTCCCCTGCATTTGTCAACCCAACCTGGAGGAAGGTGCTAGCTGGTCTTTGTTTTGGATGTGCAAGTCTTACTAACTCCGAGTAAGAGAAAATTGCATGCTTTTTCACTATGCATTATGTATTACTTAAGATCCCTTTTATATTGTATATAGAGAGCACTCTATTCCCCTGGAATGTCTATCTATATAAAGCTTACGTTGTCAGGAAGGTATTCAACCAGTCAAATATTCAGAGGTCATCACAAGAGCAAGTTACCCAGCCAAACCAGGCTGATACGCATGTTGGATAGTACCAGTGCCCTTCGAGGAATCTGACAGGAAAAAAAAAAAAAAAAAAAAATCTCTTTGCTTAGGAGAAGCTCTCTTCTATCAGCACTTTCCAAGAACTTTCCCCCAGAAAAGCATGTCCTGTAATTATCTGTACTTCTGCCCCATTAAAATTCATTACCTATTCATGCATTACCATTCATGCATTAGCAGATTCCTTGCAGTTCCCCTTGATCCCTGCCCTCAAGAAAACAAACAGAACAATTGCCCAGCCTGGATTCTTCAAGGACCCAAATGCCCTGTTACCTATGCTATTTGTTATATATACACATCTATGTTAGATGTATAAAATTGGATCCAAAGGAATCAAAATTCCTTCACTCAATTACAATGCCTGCTAAAAACAAGTTTAAGAGTTTTATTGTTTTGATTTCTTGAACAGCATTTGATGGCATTACCTCAAAATCTGTTTTTAGAAGGAGAGTATCTCTACAGTTACAGAATAAATGTTTCAGTGCTAAAAAGCTCAGATTTTCTTTCACGCCAGTAACAAGAAAAAGGACGAAAACTCTAAGAAAGCTTTCTTTTTAATAGAGAGGGAGACAAGAGGATGCCAATCCTGGAGCAATTCAGAAGAGTTTATGCCCAGAATATTATAGCTTTTTACATGTAAGGAAGCATATCTTCCAAAAGGAATTAAGTCCAGGCTGGACACGGCTCTGACATTTCTTAAGGTACATGGTGATTTAATAGCTAGCCATACAGAAGATGAGCAAGCCAGACACTAGACTTTCTGAACAATTCCCATTTGCATCTGAGATGGAATGAGAGGTTTTGTTGAACTTAACTCCTACATTACAGGACCCTTAAGCTCTATAAGAGCAACCTAGCTATTAGAAATAGCACACTATTTCTAGTTCTTTTCTATACAGAAATGGGGATAAAAGCAAAACAGAGTTAGTCTCTCATGAGTCAGCATTTATAATGCAGACACAGGGCATAACGATTTGTTCAGGAGAGCAGTCTTTAGAGAATACACCATTCTCCCCAGTAGCTTCCATAGCTACCACATGATGCAACCATCCGGTCATCTAACAACTGCCTTTTGTATGTTCTTGCAAGGAGTTTGGCAAGAGACATCAGACGGAAATGTTCCTGCAAATCTAACAGATCTGCTGTTGGTAACAAGAACAGCATTGGAAGGAGGCACAGTATGAGAGTAACTAATACATCAGTGAGTGTTCAACGCTGCTAGACTCACATCTTTGATGGAGACCTGTACTATAAGTACTGAAAGTTATCTGAATCACACATCAGAGCTGTGATAGGTCACAATAAATCCAGAAGAAAAAACAAGATACAACTTGTATCATAAAATTTGAAAACTGAGGATGGTTAAATTAACCAACAGTAAGAAATCACGTAAGCCTATAGGCTCAAGTGGCTTCTCAGCAGGAGTGAAGCACATCTTTTCTTACCAAGCTGAAGATCACAATCTGACCTGGAAGGACATAACAGGGCTTAGGCCCCCAATATTGTTCCAGCAGCACAACCAAAAGTTGAGGCATAATGAAAGGACAGTTTAATATTGGCAAGGTCTAAGTTAAAATTTTAGCTGAACAAGAAAAGGAGCAAATAAATACAAGCTACAATAAGCATCTACAGCAAGCTCGCTTTCCACTCAACTTTTTCATGTGCCTCTAGATATACTTCAAAAACTAACAATACACACAGATGAGCTCAGTCTGCTATCCATAATTGTCAAGAGCTGAATTTCTTTTGCTCAAGAAGGTATCAGTCCTGCAGCAGGCCTTCTGTGCACCTCACACGGTTCTTAAGAACAATATTCAGTGCAACATCTATGTGCTATAAATCTCACAGCTCAGAATTCACAGCTCTTTATGAAGTTTTATAATTTCCCAGATCTACTGGCACATTCAAATGGAGATATGACATGATGTATGCTAAGCAATGCACTTAATTTCTGTGCTTTTCTTACTCTTGTCTTAACTTTTCACCTTCCCTTTCCCACTAAGACCTTTAGCTCCCCCCTCTGCAGAGCTGATCACTGCTGATTTGTCCATTCTGACTGGATGAAGTCCATTCTTGTAGTGCATAATGAAACCTGAGTAAGACTCCAAATACAATAATTTGTTGGATTCACAAAACAGTATGCCCTTTAGGTCCATACCAGTTACACATGGGCACAAAGTATTTTCCCTTACCTTTCCTTTTATCAAAAAAAAAAAAAATAAAGCATTGCCTTAATTCTTCTTGTTGCTTTGATGAGGCTTACTTACCGCTTCAGAATTATCAATGAAAGGGTCTGTTTCATCATAACCATAACCTATATCAATTAGATCCTGCAGGCGATCCTTCCGATGTTTGTGGGGCTTTCCACCCTGAAAATAAAGCAAGCATTATGTTATTTGGGATACAGGGAAGCAACATACTAACGTTTACAAAATGTAAGGTATTGGAGGGCAACCTCACACCCAGCTGAAATGTTTAGAGAATCTAAATATACAACTGAGATTTGGTAACTATACTTTACCTCTACTGATCTCCCTAATGTGCAATGCAATTCACCCCTGTAATACATCTGTTGCTAAGCCTGAGTAACCATCAACATCTTTGCAAGTCCAAAATCCTTTTGCAGCAATGGCTGACCTATGATTCCAGTATAGTCATTAAAAAAATAATTTTGAAGTTCTCAATATATTTTGACTGCCTGTTATTCATAAAAACATCATGTAGATATGAAAAAAGTCAGTGACAAAAAAAAGTCTCATAATAGCCAAATGAATAAAAGCAGGATTAAAACAGTATCCTGTATTCAGACATATGAAGGTATCTGAACCTTTGTATGTATAGTTAGAGAATTACCTTTAGGCCTGGTTCTGACATGTTTAAGGAAATGTGTTGAAAGTCCATATGGTCAAAATGTTAAGGATGCAAGACAACAGAAGAACTAAAGGGATTATCTGCATCAGTGTTTACTATGCAATACCTCAGGGAAGTTTTGCCACTGAAAGTTTTCACCTTTCCCAAAAGAATTCCTCCAGCCTTTCTGTCCCAGCACATAAGCAGTCATGATACTAGAGCAAAGATGTCTAGTTCCTGCAAATAGTACTCGTGCAAATATTCAGGAAACTCAAATATGAGTTCAACAAACTAACTGTGGCATATAACCCAAGGTTTAAACAACGTTCGACCAACAGAACTAGAAGGCAGCAAATACAGCACCAATTTTTGAAGAATCTTCCAAGGGCCATAGCAGAGTCTACAAACCAGTGAACCTGATCTCTGTATTGGGCAAGTTAATAGATGTTTTAAAGAATGGAAACGGCAGGCACAAGAATATACATTCCAGAGCACAAGAATTTTGGTAGGAAGAAGCAGTACTTTAAATACTTCAGAAAGATCCAAAGATCCTTTAAGACAAGCAGCTATCATGGGATAAGAGGGTAGATGCACTCAAATTAATGTCTGGTTTAAGACTAGGAAAAAAGGGTAGGAATATATATTTCATTTCAGCAAAGAAAGTAATCAGTGAAATCACCAAGGAATGTGTATTTATTCATCTTCAGAGGTAACAGAGGGCTAATGGGGGGTGGGATGGAGATAAAAGAAGTTACTGAGGATAGTAAATAAAAAGACAACTAAATCACCAAAAGAACTGACAGTTGCTCTGAACTTAGTATGATAAATCATTGATTGAATTCAATATGAATAAAAGCAAGGTGATACACATGAAGGAAGTACAGCCCAAACAAGAAAAAAATACAGTGTGCTCCCAATTTGTTATACTGCTCAGGAAGCACTGGAGTTGTTACACAGTTCTATGACATTTGCTCAACAATCAGGTCTATACCAAAAAAAAAAGAATTGGGACTTATGAAAAAAAAGGACCACAGAACAAAACCAGAAGTCATCATTACATCACTGATAAATCAGGGCATCCTACCATTAATATCCTTTCTTTTAAAAGGGAAATTAGAACAAAAAAAGGGAGCAGTAAGCCAACAAGGATGTTTAAAGGTAAAAGCACTGCTTCTGTACCATAAGAGCCTGTTAAGACACTTCAGCTGAGGAAGAAAAGGGCTGAATTTAGAGGATAGCATCAGAACCACATGCAGCATCCAGAAGAACAGGCAATATCTCAGTTTCTTACAACAGAGAAACTATGGAGCACCCAAGTGAACTCATCAGGTTTAAGCACAAAGTATGTTTTCATAGAATCATTTCAGTTGGAAGAGATCATCAAGTCTAATAGTTAAGCTAGAACTGTCAAGTCACCACTCGGCAGTATATCTACACATCTTATAAATACCTCCATGGATGGCAATTCAACCACTTCCCTGGGCAGCCTGTTCCAATACTTGATAACTCTTTCAGTGAAGAGATTTTTCAATATATCTAATCTAAACCTCCCCTGATGCAACTCAAGGCAACTTCCTCCTCAGTCGTATCGCCTGTTTTTTGGGAGACCAACCTTTCACATGACAATCATCTTAGTAATCAGTGCCACAGAACACAATATGAAACTCACTGAACTCAAAATGATCTAGCAAATTTATGGCAGAAAGCTATATAAATGGTAGTTAAACACACAGCCTTTGACTTTGGGAAAAATAAGACCACATATTGTTAGACAGGCACACCTAAGTAATATCAATGCACATTTACTTTTATGCTTTCAAGTATGAGATTCCACTAATGTCAGAGGACTATGCCACCATACATTAGATGGACCTTTGTTTTGATCCAATAAAAATTCTTACATTACAACATCATCTGAGATTCAATATCATGTTCTTACAACACAGTGTTTGATTTTGTCTAGTGAAAAAAAAAATCAAAAGAATGAAAATAATTTAGAATAGGTTTTTTTGCTGGTGTTTAAAACATGCAGCAATCGCAAAAAAGTTCTGAATAATCAAGTAAACAAGTGGTACATTAGTTTTATGCATCTTTTTAATGAAAATAAATGAAAATATATTTATAGGCTTTTTCTTACTATATGCAACATATATCCAGTATTGTACTGATTTAATTATGAGTATAGGAATTTATCTAAAAATAAGTAAGAAGTCTTCAAGGGAGACTGTTTTCCACGTTGCAAATTTTCCAGTAGTACTGCCGCATGCGCTATGACTAAAAATATTGACTCCATTTTAAATGGATATAGATAAGCAATATCTAATTAGTTTAAAAAGGATATAGTACTTCCTACAAATATGAAAAAAAAAATCAACTTGTTTTTCAACAACCAGTGATGACTTTTCACTAAAGTGCTGTTAAAGAGAAGAAAAGAAGAGGTATCTACTTCATAGGATCCCTGTTGTAGCTTAAGCTAAGGGGTGAACATCTCACCACAGGAATCAGAACAGAAGCATTTGTTGGATGTTGTGAGAACATAAGCAATTGTACTGGGTCAGTGTAGAGAGATGTAATTCCTCTGAGCATGGATGGTAAATAGAGACTAATGGTTCTTGTATTGGAAGACAGAAAGGACAGGGAGTATCTAACACAAGAGTTACTAATCCCTCACCACCTTCCATGCGTAGTGGCCCTAACTAGCAAGTTGTTCTTTATATAAAAGACATGCCCCTTCCAGGAATTTTGTTGAGCTGAGGGGCATACGATATGGCAGAGAATGAGAGGAAGACAAGAAATCATAAATGCAAATAGTAAGATACACATGCACCATGAATTTAAACTGTTGTGAAATTATAGGGTTTGTTACCTACTGCTTTCTAAAATTATCTATTTGCTCCTTTTTTGACTACTTAACATCAAACTCAAGTTTTCATAAGTGTAATAACACCATGTTTTGTACACATGTACACATGTTTAGCTTTGATGTATGCATACATACACATGTAAAGTTAGACTGCTTCCAATATCACTCCCTCCTACATATATTGCTTTACATGCTCTATGCTGACTTTCATCTGCTGTAGGTAAGCAACTTGTTTCAGGACATTATAAAATCTTTAACTTGTATTATGGAAATGAGTCTTCTAGAAAAGTAGAGTTGAAATACTTTTCTCTCACATTCAAAAAATAATTTATAATTCAAATGAAAAGCCAACAGTATTCTGGAAGTGCTATCTCAATTCACTGGATATACCAGGTTCCAGCAACCTCCACCACAAAAGATGTTTAAGGGTTTGTTTTGTTATGTATCACAGCTAATGTATTCTGAAACAATAATTACTTCTACAGAATGCATAGACTGGGCACTCAGAAGTCTGCCTTCACCAGAAAAAGAAAATCCAACTAGATCAGACAAGAAAGATTTTAGTATATATAGATAGCAAAAGATATAAATGACTGCTCATTTCCCCTCTTCATTTTTGAGGTGCTCTATTAGTAATCCAGAATATCAACATGCCTAAGCACGATGATGAATTCTGATTGCCAGCTCAGAATTAATTACCCAACCCTACCCATATGAATTCTTAAAGACTTGTTTGGGTGTGGTTTTAGTCAACATTTTCTGATTTCTACCTTCATTTATTAGTGAAAGCCTCTTTATGTTAGCACCTAGTGTTGTGCAAGTAATTCATGCTACGCTTTCAGAAGTCTTTAGGCAACTGGCAGCTACAAGATAAACTCATCAAGCAATGACTTATTATTCAACAATATCTTCCTATGGAAGCATTTCAAAGTAGTCAGAAATTCAAGATTCAACAGTATTTATCTCAAACAGAAGAGCTGTTCAACAATGCACAACAGCATTACAAAAAAATTTCTTTCCCCCAGCAGAGTATTTATCATGAATATTGACCTGCATCTATTACTTACTCGTATTTATTCTGGAAGCTTTTTCCAGGAATAGCTTCACAAGCTATAACATCCCATAGACAAATCTATTTAACAGACTTGTCTAATAAGCTTGTAGCAGCTTCAAGCTGCTTAAATAAAGTATAATGAGACAGCTCCAAAATGTACAGAAGTCATTTAATACTACATTAGCAACCCTATTCACGGAAAAAAAGCCCGATAACATCTCTACAGCATCAAAAGTTATCACTTAAATATTTGTGTATTTTAATACAAGTACAGTAACTCACGTATTTCGCCTCAAACTTCTTGGCTAGCATTTCTACTTCATGCCGCTCACGTTGTTCATCATTAAACGGATCGTCCAAGTGAACCGATTTCTTCTGAAAAATGCAGAAGTTAAATATTTATCCCATAAGAAACATACAGAGTGCATCTAACAAAAGCTACTACATGTCAATAAACAAACAATGCTCTGATGATTAAGTAGTCAGAATTTACATCAAGTCCAAATACTTACTTTGTTCTCTAAAAATTAGTTATCATTCAGTTACTTTTTTTCTAATGGGAATACAAATAGAAAATTTAAGTGAAAGACTAAGATTTATATTGTCCCAAGCATTCCACTACAACCTCAACTGAAACCATAAACATAAGAGAGAACCATGGCCATTTGAGGTTCAAAGAGGAAGAATACTCTCCAAATACAACTCCTTTTCACTTCTGCTTCCACTGGTGCCTCTTATTGGTGCTTCTAGATACAGTACACAAGGTGTACCTGGTATGCTAATCAGCAGAGAAGCAGCCAGAAGACTAAAAAGCTCAGGAAGTTATAACCATAATTAACGTAACTCCTTTAACTCTTATACTGTTATTTTTTTTCTTCAGATAATTTCAGTAATCATAGCATGAATTCTACAAGATTGCCACTATGGCTTCCATAGTGACAATACAGATTTAATATCCCAGCTATACAAATAAGCAGCAAGTACTCTTTTTTTTTTTTGACAAAGATTTTCACTGACATGAAGTTAGTGAAAAGTAATCAAGGGCATACACAGTGCTTTTTCTTTAAAATAAGGTATGGCAGAAAAACAGGGCGGCCTTCAAATTAGAGTTCACAAAATACAGTAATTATTGGAATAGGGGGAAGTACTAGGACACTAAAATATGGCATAATGGAGTTCCATTTTACAGAACTTTATGGATGGCAACTAACTTTACTGCACAAGTACTAATCAATGAATAAACAAAGTTCTATGATAGACTAAGTCAAAACAAAAAAAACCAAACCACTAAGTTCTGAAAAGGTCCTTCCTCCACAGTATGAAAAGGAAATATATCAACTAAATGATGATCAAATCATTACAAGTATCAAGACCAGTGTAACGAGGAAGATAATCTGAGCAAAACTGGAAATACCACAAAATTTAGATTTTCTAAACTGATGACTTCCAGAAAAAATTAATAAAGATTGTATTTAATCCTGAAACATAAATTTATGTTACATACATACTTCCTGCAGGCATAACTAAATACAAGATACTGCTCAATTCATGCAACACCATTTTCTTTACTTTTAGCTAGGAAAACCTTTTCCACATCTTCTGTTGGGCAAATATTGTTTATTTTTAATTTTGAAATGAGACAAGGTTGAAACCAGAGGTCAAGCAAAATTTAGTACTTAAGAGTTAACTTGCTTCTCCACCAAACCCTCAAAGCTGTAGCTGACTATTACTTGGATTAGTTAAGCCCTGTTGGAATTTTAAACTCAAATAAGTTTTAGTTTGGACAATTTCTGAGAGCTCTGATGGTCAGGACTCAGATTTTGCAGTAACTTTAAGACAGAACTACTTCAACACCTTTACAAACTGCTTAGCCAACTGCCAACTTCAACTTCTGGCTCACCCACTTTGAGTTAAGTTTTATACATCAAGCCTTAAGTGCACCAACAGAAAAAGCAGCACACTTTCACTTGGGCCAGAGTTTTTAAGAGGCAAATAAACTCAACCACGCTAACGTACTACTCACATCCAAAAACTTTAAATATATATTTCCTACCAAAAGATGAACTCTACCAACTACCCTATCTCAGAATGTTCTCTTTTTCAAGGGGAAAAAAAAAAACAACAAAACAACAACAAACAAGCCAAAACAAAACAGTACAAGGACAGTATGAGTTTCTAACAAACATTCCCACTAGTTTCTGATTCAGGCTAGAAAATAAATTTGATATAAAAATTTAAAAACAGACATTGCACTTATCCTGTCAATAAGTTGTAGCACCAGCCCCTGCCTTCCCAGAACAGCCTGCCTCTGGAAAACCTCTCTTGGTCACCTCAGTTCCAAGCACCACTACAAGACTAAAACAGGCTCCTAATTTTGCCATGTTGAATTTGATGGGAATAGGTATAAAGAAGTCAACAATAACTTTCATAAAACTCAGTCTTCATTCCATAAGAGCAGTTTGCATAGCTAAGTTTATACAAACTGTTCCATTTTAAACTGAATCATCACATGAAACAACAAGTATGGAAATCCAAAACTCCACTTAAAACAACAGCATTTAAAACTGTCAACTAGTTAGTACCTACTTGGAAGGGGCAAGTCTCACAGATTGTGCAGGAAAGTGGAGAGGGCAGGCATTTCTTGATCAAGCTTCATTTTAATGAAGCAGTTTTCTCTGCTGCATTCACTGGTATAAATCACCATAGCTATTCTACTCCACAAGCAGGATCAATTTTCCTTTCACAATTTTTATGTTAAGACTTTTAACAAGTTACATGATTTGTTGGTCTGCAAATGATCACGTAAGAGACATACTTCTGTCATTCTAAGCCTCTTGCACTGTGCAGAGCAAATTCTCTATTTGCTTTAACTATGAAGGAGCCAGCATGTATTAATTTTCTTGCTGGATAAAACTTATTTCCCCTCTCTTTTTATGCTGATTTAATCTAAGATTTTAAGTCCTCCCTAGCACATCAGAGTAGCTTTTCCACCTTCTACCATATAGCAAGCAAGAAGTTAAACTGACAAGCCAAATAGACATAAGTTTTTAAACAAGAATAAGAGTCCAGAACCACTTTAAAGGATCTCAATTTATGACACTGTTTTACATAATCAGCTGACTGTAATCTGTCCAGCAATAGACAGGCCATTATGATCCGTTCATTTCAATCTGGACTCTACAGAGAACTGGAAGACACAACATTTCTTACAAAGCATTTCTATCACTATTTCTACCCTAAAAGCAGTCTCCGATCCCAACTGTAGCAAAAAACCCCTAAATCAATGCTCTCCCTCAGAAGACACAGAATTTAAGTCTACATAAAAAAGGTATTTTCTCTCCAATTATGTGATTAACATGTTACCAATCTACAGGAAAAAAAAAAAAAAAAAAAGGGCTGTTACGGAACTAGGGACTGCCAAAGGGAAAATTCAACTTCCACACACTGAACCACTTCTAAACACTTAACACAATTTTCACCTTCACACAGGAACTGCTTGGAAAGATGCAGTTCACAGAGCAGAATGTTTATGCTACACCAATTTAGAGGAGTCACAACTGGTACTGTTTGCCAACAACAGCTGTAGGACAGGATGAACAGAAGGAACCTTTTAACTTGCATCAAAAGATCTCAGAGGGATTAAAATTATGGTCACTGATTTTCCTGTCTTCCAGATTTAAACACAGTCCAGTGTGTACATCCTTCCAACTACAGAACAAAAAGTGAGCAGGCTGCTTAGTTACAGCATCATCATCACCTAGAAACAGTACAGGCTGTAAAACAGAGGTTTTAATCATTCTCGAGTTTGTGCTGGATGAAAAAAAAATCCCATGGCAAATTCTGTACTGGTACTTGAGGTTTGCTTTTATATTCAGAGCTATCAGAGCTAGTTACTTCCTTGCCCCCTGCCCTTTTACAAAAAAAAACCCAGGAAGTTTCTCTAAAATTGGCTGTGTAGCAAAATTAAGAGGAACCACAACTATTTAAGTTAAGTGCAACTTTACTGGTATTCTCAACTCACTAAGAATGAGTGGTTTCGGTGTGACCAACTTAAAGACATACATTCACTGCATCCCACTAAAACACTGTTGATTGGCTAATGCTCCTTGCTTCTTGAAGTTGTCTGCACAAGTTTTTTCTCCTTAAAAAACAAAGTAGTTCAAGTACCAATTTTTTCCTGGTTGAGAGGAACAGGAAAAGGGAAAGTACTTTTTTTCCTTGAATGAAATTCTTAACACAGGTGAGGTTATAGTTTCAACGACATGAACTCTCATTCATCCCTGGCCCCTCAAGACTGCAGAAAACTCCTCTCCGAGTCTGCTAATGCGCACTTCACTGCTTCTCAAGGCTCGTAGCCCAGCCGGGCTAATAACTCTTCATTTACCTGCACACAGCCTGCAGACAAGCCAGAAAACACACCGGTACAGTTCAGCTGCCGGAAAAAAAAAGGGAGGATGCAACAGCACCGCTCCCCGGGCAGGCAAGGTGCGGGGAGGACAGCTGAGGTAACCGGGGCACACAAGGCACCGACTCCTCCTCGCCAACCCCGGCGCCTCCCGGAAAAGCCAGCCGGGAGCCCTCGGCCAGCCCAGGGACGAGCAGAGCTAAGCCTCCCCTTCCCCCCACGGGCACAGGCGCAGCCTCAGCGCCAGGAGGAGCCCGGAGCGCCGGGGAGATCGACGGGGAGGCCGCCGGACTTCCCCCCACCCCCCAGGGCGCCGCCCCGCCGGGCCGGGACCACCCCCGAGCAACACAGGGGCACCGATAACGTTATCAGCAAGGCCGGGGACGCGGGCCGGGAGGAGGATGAGAAGGAGGAGGAAGAGGAGGAGGAGGAAGCGCGGCGGGAGGGGAGGGGGAAGGGGAGGTCCCGTACCCGCGAGTCCCCGCACAGCAGCAGCTCCGGGTAGCTGAACTCCACGCAGCCCTCCTCGGTGGGGTCCTTCAGCACCACCTCCAGGCGGACCGTCTGGCGGAGCGGGAGCGCCTCCTGCGGCGGCGGCGGCTCCTGCCGGCTGCCCTGGCGCGGCGGTGGCGGCGGTAGCTGCGGCGGCGGCAGCGGCGGCGGCTCGGGCCGGGGAGGCTCCCGCTGCGGCTGCTGCTCGGGCCGGCCGGTCTCTCGGGGCGGCGGCGGCGGCTCCGGCCGGCAGAGCTCGTGCGGCGGCTCCAACGGCGGCGCCTCGCGGCCCGCCACCGGCGGCGGCTCCGGCTCGCGGCCCGCCGCCGGCTCCCGTTCCAGCGCCGGGCTCTCGCCCTCGCGGCGCCTCACGGGTGACAGGCTAATGAACGGCACCCGGCGCGGCTCCGCCATCCTCCGCCGCCCCCCCCCCTCCCGCCCCCCGCCCGCCCGTTCGCCGGCCCCCCGCCTCACGCGTCCGGTGACACCGCTCTCCGCGCTCCCTCCCACCGGCGGCGGCTCCTCCTCCTTCTCCCCTCCCCCCCGCTCCGCCACCCCGGTCGGAGCTGCCCCCTACGTTCTCCTCGCCGCCTCCAGCCCCGCCATCTTGGCGCCCCCCCACATAAATAGAAGCAGGCCCGCAGGCCGCGCAGGCGCGCCGCCCCGGCCGAGGCCGCCGCCCCGCCCCGCGTCGCTGTTGTTATTGCTCAGCTTCCCCCTCCGACGTCAGCGCGGCCGCCGCCGCCGCCCGCCGCTGCCCGCCCCCGGTTGCCTTGGCGATGTGCACGCTGCCCCGCCGACGGCGCTTTAAAGGGCCCGCGGCCCGCCGGGACGCCTGACGCCCTGCCGGCCGTGCCGGGCGCCCCCGCCCGCCGGGCACAACGTCCGTCGCGAGGCGATGGCGGCCGCCGCCTCCTCCTCCCTTCCCCCCCCCACCTCCGCTTCGCGGCCGTTGGCGCCAGGGGAGCGGCCTCGGCGGGGATCCCCCTCCCGATGGGGGCGGCCGGGCCGGGCCGCTTGGCGGTGAGGGAGCGGCGGGAGCCTTCGGCGGGACAAGTGCGGGGGTGTTGACGGGGCCGTGCAATGCTCGTCCTCTCGGGACGGCGTGGGGTGAGGACGCCGCCGTGCCCGGCCCGCGGGGAGCTGCTGCGGGCTGGTGAGGGAGAGTTGTCCCCTGGACCGAGGCGGGGGGAAGGCAATTCGGGCAGGGCGGGAGCACCAGCGGGGCCGCTCTCGTAAGCGGTGCGAGTGTCCCGGTGTGTCGCCGCCTCCCGTGACAGGCTGTCGGCTGGCGTTCCCGGGGGGGGTGTGCCAGCAAGGCGCTGCTGAGTTGCAGGAAGCTATGAATGAACATCTTCATGTGCTTTGTATCCGCCAGCTCCATTGGAGCACAGAGAAAGGCGTTATCTTCCTTTTTTTTTTTTTTTTTCTTCTTTTTCCCTCTTTTTTAGCCTCAGAAATACTAGGTAGGAGGGGTTTTGTTCTCCTTTTTAAAAATGTACTCGTGTTCTGCAAAACAAACACCATTTACATCTGTGTGTTCTTTTGGAGACTTAGAGCAGGCCGTTCTGAGCAGGACATCACTCCACTTTCCAAACTGCCTCCTCACAGCGCTTGATGCCTCCCTCTCGTTGTAGGTGAAGTCTTTTGACTCGACTGCTTTACTTTCATCCAGACTCCAGAGAAAATCCGTGACACGGTGTTATTGAAAGTTATGATTTCACTAACAGAATGGAGGACATTCCAGAATGCCACTTGAGGCAGTGGAATTTCACTGAATTTCACTGAATTTTTAGAGTTGGAAGGGACCGTAGAGATCATCTAGTCCAACTCCCCTGCTGAAGCAGGATTGCCCAGAGCTAGAACATGTCACTCAGGACGGCATCTAGGAGG
>BJBW01002365.1:0-41136 GCA_004320125.1 Scolopax mira
AAGGTCCCTTCCAACCCAAACCATTCTGTGATGCTATGAAGTTTGCAGGTTCTCAACATGGCAGCATTTAGATCACACAAAACCACTGCAGAACAAGCCCTGGTTAAAGGCCTTTCAGAGCATTTTTTTCATTTAACGTATAGAAATATTTTTATTTAGAAGTCAGCTTTATAAATACTCTCCTTTAAAATACCGGGCCAAACACTAAGCACTTGTCTCCCTTAAAATACTACCACAGGAAATCAATACAGATATTTAATGTTTTCAGTGATAACCCAGACTCCTCCATCTGCTGAGCCTCAGAAGAACACCACAACAGCACCCACACTGCTACCACAGCTTTGCCTGTTCTCTCATTTCTGCTTGCTCTTGACACATCTTAACTCAGCCAGAACTCTTACATTTCCTGAGATCAAATATGCCAAATCACTGAAGAAAATCCCCACTCCAGACTCAGTAAATAAAAGCATCGATGAAGTTGATGACACTTAAGGGCTGACACTCCCTCTACATGACATACGGCTGTCCCTCGGTCTGGCAGTGCTTTTAGGATGCCACCCAGGCTGTAACAAGGGAGATATTGAACAGTTGGAATTTACATTCTCTGCCCACGTGTACTAGTCTTCATTTTCAGGAGTGCCACCACTTCACTGATTTTCAGGGAACCTGAGGTTATGGAAAACTCAGAGTTCAATGGAAAGGCAGTTGGTCAGAATGCAGAACAAAAAGGCATTTAGCGAGTTCTGTGATCCAAGATAATAAAGAAACAGGGCTCAGGATAAAAGCTTGACCAAGGGAGAGCTTTCAACTCTGAAAAGATGTGCAAATCTAATGTCCTTTAATATATGCAATAACTAAACCACTGAAAATCCCTGGGTTTATGTACTTGCAAAAAGCAGAGATGAGAGAAAAAAAGCTCCCCCACTATCGCTCTCCTTTTGTTACCAGGGAAGATTTAAAAATGCAGAGCATTCCTAAACAGCTATTTGATTAGTTTTATCCATCTAGGCTGGGATAATTAGTAAATGCTTGAAAGATGAAATCTAAATATACCAACCAATTGGCCCCTTTCAAGAACTTGCAAGGAACATTACACAAAGTCATTATCTTTACAAGATAAACGTTTTCGTGGCTCTTTAGCCCTCTTTCCTCAACTCCCCTTTAAATATGTAACTATTAAGCTACCTAAGAAATTCATGATTTGGGTTTTCAAAAAAAAACAACCCACAAGCAAACAAAAACCAAAAGAAAGGGTATCGGTGCATGTAATTTTAAATATTTCTTTCCCTGTTGTATTTCTTACTTGGTTTTTCCCACCTCAAATTACGAGACAGAAATTCCTCTCTCTGCAGTTGGAGGAAGATCAGTTGTCGTATCAGTTTCAAAACAAGGACCCGTTCTTTCCCATCTCTAAAATTCTTGCTACCCCAAAATAGCTCTGTTTTAGTTCAGATTTTTAACCTGCAATATCATGACATATATTTTCCCCATCTTGCCACATGACAAGATGCAGAGGAAAAAAGAAAAGGAACTGACTGTCAGTCTTGCAGACAGAAGAAAAAGTCTGACTGAACACATCAGGATAAGGCATTTATATTTGGAATAATGGATGGTATTTTTTTTTCTAATCAGACTTGCACACACTTGTATAATTCAGGATTTACTGTGGGAAAGGGAATGAAACAGTACCGTGTTTATCATCTGTTGCTGGTTTTAATATTATCACACAGAGATATAAACATCCATACAAACACCACGGCAGAATGTTATAAAAAGGCTAGAATTCATTTGAAAATCTTTAATATAAAACCGAGCAACTTCTCAGGCTACTTCTTTGGGACATTGACCTCAGAAATGGTTTTATGTAATAGCAAAATAATAACAAAAAACCTGCGTGTTAACGCCAGTTGATTGAAAGGTTCCCTTTAGGCAGACACTAATATCCACAGGCTTTTCCTTCATGGGTTTAAAAGCCTGTAACTCACAGAACAGCTACTGCTTCAGCACATGAAAGACGTTACCAGGCAACCCACAGAAATGGACACCAACATTGACAATCCATTCTAAAGTAATTACATTTTATAATTAAAGATTACAGTAAATCCAATAGATCCCAACAGGAACCTGAGCAATTTAGAGACATGCTAGCTAACCTGCCTGCTTTATAGCATCCATGTTAGCTCCCGTCTTTGAATAAAACATTAAATGAATTGCAGAGATTTTCATTTAATAGGCCTTCAAACAACTGATAACCATTAGAGAGTCTCACCTTGATAAGTGTTAATCTAACATCACCTCGTTTCTCTAACTTCTTCTTTTCACTGATGGTGAAGGGGTGACTGCCAGGAAACCCCCAGTCCTACCAAATGAAAGCCCCAGCAAAATCAAATGAATACAATCTCTTCAACTTAACTACTTTCCGTTCCTGACCCTTCTCATCCACCCACTGGGCAACTTCCACTTTGGTGTGCAAATCCACTTCATCTACACCACAGACCTCATCCTCTTCTTCTAAGAGTACGGAGCATAATAAGGAGGAACAACCAAATTATATTAAACAGTGTGGGAGTGAGTTCACTTGGTGAATTGTTACTCAATATTCTTTCACCCAGTGATCTCGCAGAGCCAGAATCATTTTGCAGGAGATTCAGGGGCAAAACTCAAGGCCTGTCTACATGCACTTGGTGTTGGCTGTGACTTCCCTTGGCAGGGAGAAGTGCCAGGACCTGGGCAAAGAAATGACTCTGCTGCAGCTGCATCAACACAGTTACACAGCTGTTAGTCAAGGAGGTGATCCCTGTAAGTGAACACTGGGATTAGATGCACAACAAGAGGTCGATGAGCCTCCCCATAACCCAAGGCTGACTCCTGTCACAAACCCACTTCCTCAAAAGCAAATTTCTGTACATACACCCTTTGGAACGATGCTCAAAGCTCAGGAAAGCCTCAGCCCTCTGACAGCTGCTTTTGCCACTGTTCTACTCAATTTTTCCTTAAACACAAGATAAGGGCTCACGTTTCCATCCCCAAAGCACCAGCCTGAGCTCAAAGCTCCTCCCTTGTGCTCCAGGGCTTTATAATGGATTCTAAAACAAAATCTCAAACCTTGTCGGCCTGCTGACTGTAAATACATCAGCTGATTGTTTAGTGTTAGATGGGAGACAGATTCTGTGAATTACTTGCTCCATGTTACTTCATCTAGAAGTAAATATAATGGTAATTCAAACAACGGGTGAGCGGGGCTTTGCTTCAGATTTTTTCTGGCAACGTCTTGGCAGCTTGTTTTTGAACTAACATGGGTGGATTTTTCTGACATCAGTTTCTATCACAGCTCACCCTCTCTTACCCAATGGCCAATGACAGAGCAGACCATGATCTCCATCTCTGGAAGCAATGGAGGTTTTCTTTACAAAGCTAAAAGAAATCCCCTTCCATCACACAGCCACGAGGCACCTTCCAACAATAGTAATAACAAAAAGTTTCAGCTTCTGTACCCAGACAGACAGGGCAGCTGAGAACAGGAGAGTTGTTCAGCTCAGATCTGCAGAGGTAAGCACTCTCTCCCCACCACAATCAGGAAACAAAGCAGAACTAGAAGCCTGATTTGCACTGGGGGAAGAGAAAAAAACAAAATACCCAGCAGAGAGTAGTCCAAGGTCGTTAGTGTTAGTGACAAGGACAGAAATAGAACTCAAGAGTCTTCCTGACTCACAGCCCCTGCTAGGAAAGCTGAATGGGAGAAAGAACAGCTCAAAACACAATTAAACTAACTCCTAATTAAATTCCTAATGCAACTAGATTTAACTGTGTCAAGAGGGTAAGAACAAAAAAAAATCCTTCGATAGGACTATCTCAGGCATTAAAGCCCAGCTGGATCCAGCTGCATCTAAATCAGGAAACATGTCAGCAAGAGCAGTTGATTTTGCAGTTAGTTTCTTAATGAGATGCTAGACTGTAAGAGGACGACAATGGTTTTGAGAACAAATTTGCAAGTCTAGACCAAAGCACAGGGTGATTTAATAGAGAGATGAGAAAAGCTGTAGTCTCATCTCCTTCACTTCCCAGAATCAAAGCTTGTGGAAAATTCTCATCGAAATAAAAGCTATTTGTGTTCTCACTCACCCTAATGCTGTCAGCTTTGTATTTCCTCCGAGCCTCTATAACTGATCAAACATATGATATTCCAGAGCACAACCGAAGCTGACGCTGTACAAGGCCAGCAATAAAAACGATGAAGATTCTTCTGGCCCTAAGCTTGTTACCTCTAACTGCTATTTCAAGCACTTGCCGTCAAGAGATTTAGGAAACTTGCACAAAATGGCAAATCCGTGATGTCCAGTTCGTACCTGGCAGCCTCAGCCACAGGAACCGACCCTATTAAATTTGAGGGATGATTTCTTCCACAGATGGCTACTCAAAAGGTAATTTGGCACGCTGCAGAAAAATGGGGGTCAGTGTCAAAGAGCACATCTAACTATAGCTTGTGTGATGCAGATGAAAGTGAAGGTGTTGTGCCAGCAAACATCCAGAAAGCGAGCAGAGATGTAAAGGAAGATTAAAAATCAGAGAGAGGACACTCCAAGATGAGCTTAAAACCATAGAAATAATTATGATCTCTCTTGTTATTACCACAGAAGGAAGGCAGAAGTAGCTCTTTGAGCAACATCCGGAAATATGAGGAAATCAGAAAAGAGATTTAAGGTCACTATAAAACATTCAGGGTTTTTTTTGATACTGTGGAGAATTTGAACTTAGCTCTGGTTTACTGCTTCCATGCCCATTTCCCATTCAAAACAGATTTCTTAAATAGAAATTTAAGTTGTGAGTATTTATCTGCAGCCTTATAAAGTGTTGTCAAAGATGGAAGGTATCAGAATTTGTTCAAGTAACAACCAAAGATATGAAATCAATCGCTTCTTGTAAATTATTAGAATACTAGGTAATAATATTCTAATACCAGAATACTAGATATTTAGAAATATTAAAATACACTTACGAACACATCTCGGTGTTATACTTTACCATGACACTAGTTTCAGGAATTTCAGGAATTATTGTTATGTGCTGCACTTCAGAAGTGAAAAGTTGCCAAATATATCCAAATCCATACATACAGACTTTCATGCAAAAAGAGCCCTATCAAGCAAATGCTCTCCTCGGCACTACTGCGATGTCACAAATCATTACCTTTACATTCTAATGTAATGGTTCACTTCACAAGATTACTTTTGCTAACAAAGTTGCATATTAGGAAATCAAAATGTGTCAGTCAAACACACAAGAACTCTTTCTACGGCCACTGTCAGGGGTTGCACATAAAAAGGACAGCGGGCGGACCCAGAAAGCAAGCAATACACTTTATGTGACACTATTATTTGGATTTTTCAAGTCCTTTTAACTGTAGGTTGGACAATCTGGTAATGGCTTTTCTTAGCAACCACTATTTTATTTCAGTATGCTTTGAGGAAAGAAAGTGGGGAAAAAAATTACTTACCTAGTAATTGTGCTTCTTCAAACGTCACCACAGAGTCCCCCTCCTGAGTTTTATGCCTGCAGCATAAATCATGCAGGAAATTCCCTGAGCTCTTAAGATTTTGGGGACTGTGACATACCTATAGGCTGCCTTGAGGGCTCTTACATTTCAGCTATGTCCCTTCAAGCATGTACAGCACACGGTCTTCGTAAATCCCTAATTATGCACAGATGACAAATTCTCCTTAAAAGTGACCAACGTTCCAGGTGACTGATGTACAACCACCAGTTAAACCAGAATCCATCAGCTCCTCACCACCAGATCCCCCCATTCAAAGGGAAGGTGGGTGGAAACACAAACACTGAGCAAGATTGTTTTTCCGGACCTGCATTATGACAAGGTAAGTCATTTTCTCTTTCCCTACAGATACCATCTGCACAGGATTCTCATTTCTGGAGAGCCAGAGCCCAAGGGGATGCTCTAAAAGAAGCTGTAGCGATAACTAACCAAAAATGGGCAGACTGCAAGGAAAAAAAAACACTAAAAAAAAAAGGTGTGGGGACATTTTTCTTTTCTTTTTCAAGGAAAATAATAAAAAGAAAAGAAAAAAATGTTAGAACCTATTAGGCCTACCTGTTTGTCAGCCTGTGGGTTAGACATCAAACAAATCAATTATGAAAAGAAACAAACCAGAGAAGATATGAGGCTTTGTACTCCTAAGCCTTGGATGTGGGACCATGGCAGGAATATTCTGTGGATGTGGAAGTGAAAGACTGAAAAAGGGCCACAGTCTCCGTGTGTAAATCTGCCACAGAGCTGTCCTGAGGCATGTAAATAAAGCCTTCCTCACCCAGAGCCACCATGAAGCATGGTTATGGAAATTATGATGCACCAGAAGGCTGGGGTTCTGTGTAGAGCTCTGAAGCCAGCAGCCTAAGTTGGACAGCTGAAGAGCTCCAATTCAGCCAAAAAAAAAAAAGAAAAAAAAAAGATTTCCAAAGCATTTTTAGACACAAAAAGTGAAGACCACTCTCACAATCAGCCACATCCTCCTTCAGGAAGAGGAGATTTCTCAGCCTGGGAGACAGCAAGATGCTTTGGAACAGGAGGGACTCGGAGCTGCTGTCAGCATAGGGAGCCAGGTGAATAAACAGAACTGATTTCACACCACAGCTCCAGGTACAAACTTGGCTAAAGTCACCCTAAACATGTTGAATAGGCCTCTGTTGGGTCCTTAAATCCGGAAAAGGGAATCACAGGACACCCACTGTGAGATGCAAAAGGAGTCCTGTCACATTGGAAGAAAAACTTAGCACGGTCACAGGTTCACTCAACAGCTCGACATCAACATCTCACTCTTTCCATTTCAGGACTAAGCATCTGAGCTGCTTCTTTCCTCCCGGCACCGGCAAAGTGTGAATTGCTTTTGACACATGGATAGCTCAAGGGCCCCAAAAGCAGTCATAAGCAGACAGAATAGCTGAAGGAAGGAAAGAAATTTAAAAAAAAAAGTAAATACAGGCCAAGAGTTGCCCTTGCATAGCTCCTGTTTTGCGCTGCGAGAACGTTCTTAGGGAGTAGAAGAAACATCTGTTTGGAAACTGTCTTTGTCTCAGTCCAAACACTGGAAGAGGAGAAAAGAGGGAAGTTGAGAAGTGCCAGCACATTTCCTGCTTTATCTCACACTTGGATGGCTTAACAGGAGAGATCTGGGAGGATGAGTTTAGTTTAATGATTTCTTGCTGGTTCACCTGCTGCCCATCTGTCTTTGTAGTCCTTGCTCGGAGGGACAGACTGGAGCGTTGCTGTCCTCTCCCCTTTCAAGAGTTGTGATTTCAACTTCTGAAGAGAGGAACAGAGCGATTCTCAAGCATTAAATAGTCAGCAGAGATTAGCCCAATAATTTATCAAAGGTAATAGCTAATAACAGACACAAGAAACTTGCTCACAGCTTTCCTAGAGCCTCGTGTCAGAGTTGTCACCTTACAAAAGTGTCGTAAGAAATTCTTAGACCACAGTAGCAAATTTATTAGCCAGAAGCTGATAAACTCTTCCACGAGTCCCTCAGTCAACAATAAATCATACAGATCAGGTTGCAAATACTGGATCTTTAATAAAAATGAAATTGGTGAAGCGGATGTTAGAACAATGTTAGAATTCAGCTGGCAGGATGAAGGGGACTTGCTCCCATGGAGGGACTGACCTCCCATCACAAGAGGGACCAGGGCTTGGACCTGGCATTATTCCAGTCCCACACTGGACAGTCATCACACACCGATGATTAATGAACTGCTGAAAGGATAAAGCAAGAAATGGAAAGTTAGGAGATGTGGGTAATAAAGTAAAGAAAAGAAACATAGAGATTCATCAAAATTAGAGACAGAAGGCACCTCCTAGGTCACAGACTTCATGTCCCTGCTGGTGTAGAAGTGACTCCTGCAGCACTGCTCTGGTCACACTTCCTTCCAAGACCCAAGCAACAAGATTCCACCCTGCCTCACTTCCCAAATTTCAACCTAATATTCAACTCAAAATTTTATTTCTTTAGGTCTTTGAAATCCAGATGTAAAAGCAGCAGAAGACAGCTGTCTACAGCGTCATCCTACACCAGTCTTTAAAAAAAAAAATAAATTCAATCTTTGGAATTATTCTACTGTGCAACCACTGATGAGAGTGGGCAGATCCACAGCCAGCAGTGACAATGTTCTGGTTGTTGGAGGGCTCAATAACACAGAACAAGTGTCTGGTGGGTAAGATAATCAAATAAAACTCTGATGTTTCAGGACTGAGGAATCCTAATATGGTATCACTATTGGAAAAAGGCCTTCAAGAAAGCCAAACCAGCCCCAGAAATCAGCCAAGGATTTGTTTGGGTTCATCTAGCACAATACTGAACTACCAACAGAAATGTGTCCTTTCTAGATAATTCCACAGGAAAATGGAGGCTTAGATGGCAGAGGAGACAGAAATAGCCACATTTCCACTGGAAGCATTTTATTTGTGAGCTATGCTGGCTAACCCAGACAGCAGAAGGGTTTCAGGATGGATGAGATGTGATTACATTATAATTATCTTTTGTTACTTTACGAAGTACATGGTTATGCACTTTCTTTACTGCCCAGGGAAATCATGTTAACACAATTAGAGCAAGAACCCTGTTTTAAACATGGTTTGCTCGGACGTTCCTAACATGGTTCCAATTCTCAGTACAGACAGTCTTTGGAGCCATCCTGCTCCATAAATCAGTGGGAGTTCTGTCACAGACTTCCTCTGAAGCAAGTACCAGCTCTTAGAGACATTCTCTGGGATGCTCTGAACATACAGCTTCGCTGTATATCATCGCTCTGTGCAAGTGCTGTTGGCATGATGAGATGCTGGAGAATTTCTAAATCTCTTGCATTTATTATTCTTTGCAGCCTTCCTCTTAGGCTATCATTCTATCCGCTAACAAACTAAAAGAGAGAAATATAACAACAGCTCTACGGCCATGCAATAGAAGCGTTGGAGGCCAGATTAAAATTAATGAGTTCTTGGCTCCCACTCAATCACAACCATCAGAACAATTAGCTCAAAGAAGCCCGGGAACTGTTTTCTGCTCGGCTGTCGTCTGCCCATCCTCCCCGGTAACTTCTGAGCTGGAAAACTTCAATCAGGTTTGACAGAGGGTAAAGGTCACAAAGAAACTAAAGTTCAGTGCAAATTGCCAGCAGAGTGGAGAAGAGACCCACGGAGTGCCCCACTGAAGGCAGGAGAGCAGCACAAGCTCCCTTTTTGTTCAGCCACAGCCCCCTAAGCCGCGGGCAGGGATGGGTGCCACGCACCCCAAGCTGGGTGGTTGCCTCTGGCCCACAGAGCTGAGAAGGGACACTGGGAAGAGGGACCTCTGAGCAGGGGTGGGTGACACTGAAGGAGCTTCAGAGGGATGGGGAGAGTCACAAATTGCATGAGGGGGGGTCTAAGGATGGATAGGGGTTTCAGTACACAGGACTCCCAGAGAGCCAGGCTCCATTACCTCTCTGCTAAGGGAATGTCTTAAGAGCACACTTTCCCTTTTCAAAGGCTGTCGAGATCTCTCCCTTGATTCTAGTGCACAGCAGATACACACACACAGAACTCTGCATCTTTGCTGTCAAAACAAGTAGATGCAACAGGGAAACACTGAAGTCACTTCATTTTTAGTGCAACCTCTAGCCATTACTTACACTCCAGTGTTCTCCCAGGGAATGCTGCACATTAACCTTCCAGATCAGGGATAGAACCAATTGTGCCCATTTTACAGCAGTGTGTACTGAACCCATACAGCGACACCATGAATCTGCCATCAGGAACAGAACCCAGGACCAAGTGCCCTCTTCTAATTAACAGTAGATGCTCTGCCTCCTTTAGTAAGAGTACAAATGAGTAACACTCCTGCTCATAAAGTGAGGATGTTTATTATCCAGCCCTTCAGTGTTCCCACTGCACTCTCTTTCCTACAGTGGTTTGGGTCCATCATGCACAACACACTTGCATTACGCACGGATCACTGACCCTGCTGCCCATGACAGCTCCTCTGGAGCCCTTCCAAAATATTGTGTCATATGATGAACTGAGGACCAAGGGGATATGCCGTAAAGACAGCAACCATGGGAGTGTGTTCATTCCTCCTGCCAAATCCATTCCAGGCTCCCAGTGAAAAGTATTTTTTTGGGGGGAATGTAAATTTAGTTTAAGAATCAGAATGCTCTAAGCACAAGAATTCCTTTTTCCACCAATGAAGCGAACACTCTTTCCTGCTTTCTCCTTTTGACAGCTTCATGTCAGTTATATATTCAGAACTGAATGACAGACTGATCTAAGATACATTCTCCTTTCCCTCCTCAGCCTCACATCTAAAATCTGAAATGTTTTAAATGCTGAAAAGCATATTTGAAAAACATCAAAACAAAATGATAAACAATCTAAACAATAATAGACTATTAGAGTAAAACAAACACGATTGATTAACGTCATCTGGTTAAGCCCTGCATACAGATCCAAAGGAAAGCATGCAAAAATCTGTCCCCCATTAAGGGGCAGATTTCAGTGTTGATTAAAAAGTTAATCAGGAGTCTATAAATATTTTGGCTGGACAGATGGAATCTTAACCAAGGTGACTGCTTTTCAGTAAATATTTGCACAACTGCATATACACAGTCCTCAGATTGATGGCAGAGTGAGGGGGTGACAGGAGCTTGACCCACCTCTGGTACCACCCCTTCTCTTTTTATTTGAGACCCTTCAAAGAGCTTGTGTGTATTTACTGCAGGAATTCAGCAGGTTGTAGGTCCTGCACAACAGGCTGCTGTGTGTCCTGGAAACTCATTTCACCATGTCCAGTACTTGCATCCAGTCATTATCTGCAATCTGCCTGGAGAGGTACAAACTCCAACAATTTTGCTGTTGTAGGAATAGTGCATTGTCTTGAAGTGGCAGTTTATAAACTAGTCGGGCACCAAATTTAGTTGTTGTGGAACAAGTGCTTTCAGTGCTAGATTTTGTAGATAAGAACAAATGTCTTCAAATTGCACTGTACTTCTAAATTCCAAAATGCCCTCAGCTCAAGTAATATCAGTAATAGTGAGCCCTAAGGTATCATTGGCATCTCTAAGGCAAGCAGCACTGTAGCACAGATCACAGCATGTGAAGTATTTTCTATACTCGTGCATTATGCCAACAAAACAAATATATTTTTAGTCAATTAACTGTATACCCTATAGCTGAAAGAGGCTGAGACAGGTTAGGTCTAAATTTTGTTTGCATGAACCCACCGGAGGCTACTGAAGCAAAAAAAACCACACGGTATGCACCATTTCTGGGATTTACAGTACAGTATCCTTTTTCACAGGTTCAGTAAATAAATGTATGAGAAGGAGCGTGAAGCAAAGGAAAATTCCAGCAAGCCTGGAGCCAGCCAGTGCTTCAAACTGCAGAGAAACTCTCTCATTGCAAAGGTACTTCTACCCCAGAGAAAGAATTATGATCCGATCGCAGTAGACCTGACTGACTTGAGACCATCATTCTAGTCTATCCCAGTAAGTATTTTACTGAGAGCAGTTTTCTTTCCCCCCAGTGCCCACAGTAAGTCTGCTGGAAGTCACTGGATTTACATCTGACCAGCACAAAGGATGAGGTGTTTTCCACAGGCCTCAGTAAGAGAGATGTGGTCAGGGAGCTGCGTTTCCATCTCAAACTGTGTGTGGTACAACTCACGTACCAGAGCCACTGACAGATCACATTATTTGCTTGTAGAACTCTCAGCCCCAGATTACACAAAGAAAAGGCATTTGTTCCAAATGGAAGAATAGAAGTTACACAGTGTAGGGAGAGGGAGATGTCTGAAATATATTTCTACTGCTGGTTTCAGAAATGAGATGGCTCAGAGACGACTGATAATGGGATTCCCAGCATTGTACCAACAGCCTAATTCTAACTCAGACTGAGAACTGCTCTGAGCCCAGCTTTCAATAATTTGGTAATCATAATCCAGTTCCTGGTGCTTATGCACCCACATAAAATCCCCCGAGGATCACCAGCGCTCGCCTCCAGGAAGGTGTGTGAGATGGAAGGACCAGACACTTCTCCCACCAGGGGTCAGGGCTGCGGCACAAATTGAGAAGGAGAAGGAGCAGCATTTCCCAGCTCTGCCCCAACACCACCCGCTTTTTCACTGTGGTCAAGACCATCAAACCCACACAAAGGGAACTCAGCAACCAGCACCAAGAAACTTGCCTCAAAAGTTGAGCTTCTGATAACATTTCTCTTTCTTCCCAATTATCTTTTAGTGACAAACTGCCAAGATATTTGTGTTTAAAAGACTGATCTACCTTTAATAGGTGCCTGTTACCTGGAGAGTGATTCAGGATAACTGTGCACATAGACTCTGATGGCCTTCTTCCCCCTGGGCTCTGATTTTTGAAAGCAAATAGATCTTTAGAGCTGTGTTAAAAGAGGACAGCAGACAGCAAGGTGAGGCAAATGAAGGTGGAGACAGGAAGAAAAGCCAGGATGAAGAGAACTCCACTGTAAAATAAATAGGTTTCAGTATTACTAATCCAGAGGAAATGAATGCATGTGTCAAACCCAAGGGTACAATCCCAGCAGAGGACTAAAAACCTGCCTGAATTTGACATACTCCCCTTATTTGAAAGGGACAAAGGACACTGTCAAGTTAAGATATTAAGTATTCTCAGACATCAGGGAAGGAAACTTGCCTTTTGTACCCAAGGAGGAAAAGAAAAGCCAGTAAATCTCTTTCACCGCTCACATTTTTCTCACATCTCATGACTGGAAGTAACCTCTCTAGTTTAATTTCATTGATGGGCACTTTCTGGTTCAGCTGGTTACAGCAGTGGTCCTTAAGCACTGGATGGCATTAGTGGGGTTGGTATAAAAATACTTCAGAGGAATGCTGTTCTCTCTCCCCACTGCCTCCCTACCTGTGAGACCCATGAAGCCAACACAGCAACACTACAGCAAGCAGCATTCTGTTTTGCTTCATCCATCATCAGCAAAACTGTCAGCTCAGCTCCAACAGCAAAATCTTTATTACTGGTTATGATGCAAAAGGCAGAAACCACACGGTCTGATTTTCCCAGATCTGAGGCTGAGTTTGCAGGAGCGGCAGTTGGAGGGGAAATCATTTTTGACTTTGCACTGAGCCAATTTGATCTGGAAATTGTTGAGAGCGAATAAATATGGAATCCCACTGTGGCATTTCTGCAGTCACTTTCTGACTACAACCACTTCTCTTTTTTTTTTTTTTTTTAACATGAGTGATTAGTATTTGGCACATGTTAAAAAAGTAGCTGTTCCCTGAAGCCATGCATGACTGATCAATTGCAGAGCTAATACGTTTTTCAGAGGTCAGTTTAAGAGATGAAGAATCCTAGGCCCTTTTAAATTTCCCCAACCTGTAGCATGGGGAGATTGTTATTTGGTTTTATTGCAGTTTTCTTCAAAAGGTCAGAGTGCCCCCAGTCCTCAGCTGCCCACAGTAATGCACAGCAGTATATCCCAGGCAATCCTCCAGGTGACCAGTGACCTTTTGCAGTAAGCACTCTGTGCAGTCCAGGTGCTCTCTTTTTCTCTTGTTCAGGAAAACAAGTGCTTTATTGACTCTGCATTTGTCTTTAAAAAGGTAAGTCGAACCTAAGAAGTCTGCCACTCTGCCAAGTCACCCCCCAGTGCAAAGCAGCATACCTGCACACACACATCAGCTCAGCTCACTGCAGCACTTAATTCTTTTAACAGACTTTTACCTGCCGTTTCAATTTGCTAATCCACCTCTTTTCCTTTCTGCACTACCAGGAAACCCAACATTCAAACCATGCAAGGCCAGACTCCCTCAATCTGCAAACAGCTCCAGTACCCCCACCCCAGCTCAGAGCCTTCCCAAACAGCAGTAAAATGGGAGACACCACAGCGGTGGGTTTCACACTCTGGACAACACTATCTTTTAAGCAGAAAAAAAAATAATCTAGCAGGACTACATAAATCAACACTTTCCACACATAACAGCTAAGAACCTAATGACACACCCTCTTCTTTGGCTGAAGCATCAAGCAGCTTAGAGGTTGGGTGGGAAAGAGCAGAATCCTGCTCAAACTCCTGCTCAGATTGAAGGGTCCTTTGAGAAAATAGTTCCAAATCTCTAGGTTGGGCATCAGCCCTCGCCTTTGATCATGTACCAGTTCCTTCTCCTGGCTTTCATCATCTAGGCTCTGGCAGACAGATGGGGGGGAAAAAAAAAAAAGATATCCACAAGTCCTTTCTATATCCATTCTCCCTGTTAGAGGTGCTCACCTGTAAGAATGGCCTAAGGGGATAAAAAACCCCCAAACCAATCAAAACTTAAAGTACCAGGACAGTTTGGAATAAATTTAACAAATTACAGAGCTTAAAGCTCTGGAATAAGGAAGAGAGAAAAGCTACTTGCTGCTACTGCCCACACCACCTTAAAAAGGCCAGCAAACCCCTGCTGGCGTCTCTCACATCATGTGAAGATTATTTGCTAACCCAAATGCTGTATCATGACTTGACTTCCTTGCAAATTTTTTTGCCCATCTGATTATTTCTATCTAGTATTTGTCTTCTAACCTCTCTTGGTTTGCTTTCTTCATGTCCTTTTGATTTGCAAACGAAACAAAACAAAAAAAAAAAGGACACACCTTATCTCTTCCACAGGCTGCACCACTGTCTCTTGTTCTGTACATTCGCTCTCATATCTCAGCACCATATTTGTTTCTCTCTCTCTTTCTGAATAAATAGAAGTGCAGGCACTTTTAAGGAATGAGGGCTCTGTTTGAAGAGTAATTAGCCGTCAGCATAAAACCAGTATTTATGGATTCTCATCCTTGAAAAATCTAACTCTGCTACCCAGCTCTGATTACGGCTGTTACAAACAGATGGGGCTGAATCCATACAACTTGCAATAATCCTATATTTAAAAAATAATTAACTACAAATAAAGGACTGAATTCCACTAGCTTTCATCAATTTGATTTCCAATTTGATTTGTTTGTACAGAGTGGAAGCCGGGTTATTCACAGATGCTGTGCTATCCTAAGCATACCTTGAAGACAGGAGCCTGCAGCGTATCCCAGCACACGCTCCACGACTCCCCAGCACACGAGAGAGCCAGGTACTGGAATATTCTGGACACCCTGCAGCTGAGACTCAGAACAAAAGGATGGCTTCATCTCTCACCTCAATCAAGGTGCCTGGGATCCTAAGGAAAGTCAGCACTCCTGAGCACACTGTCTGGATGCCTGGCAGAGAAATTTGAATTTTACCCACAGTTCGACCTTTGTTTTAATGACTGACAGATATATCAGGAGGGGAACTTTAAAAACCTGTTTTTAAAACAGAGGTTACAGTGGATGGAAGCTCTCGATCTGTTATTTAACTTCCTTCTCTGTTCAACCTGGGGCAGCATCTTTGCTGAATGCCTGCATCTCTGCGAGGGAACCAACCCAGGAAATTTATACTCTGCTTAATTAAATCCGTGCATTTCACTTATTGGCACCTCTTACTAGACCAAAATTCGCTCCAAGTTGGTTATCCATCATAGCAAAAGATACGACAAACACAATCAGATACTACACGGAATCTATGGCTCTTGGTTAACTAGGTCACAGATTGCTCTGCAACGTTCACGAGGCTGCCAGGCTTTGATGCCGGAACTGGAGGCACCAGGCCAAATTCTGCCCCGTTCCACCCCCGTAGCCCCATTGGGGTCTAAGCGAGGGCAGGTCGCTGTTAGCGGGCAACAAGTCCCCAGCCAGCTCCACCCTGGAGAGACAACAGGATTTACAGGGAGAGCCAGCCCCACGCCTCCTCCCCAATGGCTGCCAGGGCACATCCTGGACGTCCCTCCATCCCCACGGACCAGCACAAGTTTCACCATCCACCAGCTTTTGTGCAAAGCAGCCGAGTTTGCACCAACACCCCAGGCTCACACCGATACCCCAAACGCGCACCGACACCCCCTTGCACAAAGCAGACACCTCCCGCCAAGTGAGTTTTTTGTTTGGGTTTTTTTTGTGTGTTTGATTCCCTAATAAATAACCAGATTGAAATGTTCCTTTGCCTAATTTCAGCTCTTTAGTTTCCAGTCACACCCTGTCAGGATGTCCTAACATTTCCTCTCTGGTGAGAGGAGGTGTGTGCTGACGCCGACAGCCATGTGTGCCTGCCGACCCCTCACAGGTGTGGGGCCATGATGGATGCCCCCACAAGAGGGGACACCCCCCAATTCCTGTCACCTGCCTCAGGAAAAGGAGGGAGAAAGGGGCACGAGGGGGGCCTGTGTGGGAAATGGAGGCAAGGCTAGGAAAGTGAGGGATGTGTGAGGAGAATGGGAGCAACAAGGAGAAGATGAGGTTGTGAGGGGAGGTGAGGGCTGATGGAGGGGAGACATAGCTATGAAGGGAGAATGAGGGGGGACACGGCCTTGAGGGGATGGCAAGGACTGTCTGAGGGGGGACACGGCCATGAGGCCTGACTGAGGGGAGACATAGCTATGAAGGGAGAATGGGGGGTGACATGGACTTGAGGGGATGGCGAGGATTGACTGAGGGGGACACAGCCATGAGGGGAGATGAGGACTGACTGAGGGGAGGACATAGCCATGACTGGACAGCGAGGGCTGACTGAGGAGGAAACACAGCCCTGAGGGTTGACTGAGGGGAGACATGGCCGTGAGGGGACAGCGAGGGCTGACCAAGGGGGAAACAGCTGCGAGGGGAGGTGAAGGCTGACTGAGGGGGAAACACAGCCGTGAGGGTTGACTGAGGGGAGACATGGCCGTGAGGGGACAGCAAAGGTTGACTGAGAGGGGCCACGGCTGTGAGGGGAGATGAGGGCTGACTGAGGGGGCAACACGGCCATGAGGGGACAGGGAGGGTTGACTGAGGGGGGAACATGACTGTGAGGGCTGACTGAAGGGGCAACATGGCCATGAGGGGACAATGAGGGCTGACTGATGGTGAGACATGGCCATGAGGGTTGACTGAGGGGGGACGCGGCCGTGAGGGGGGGACACGGCCGCGGGGGGTCTCCTCACCTCTTTAATCTTCATCCTGCGGGCGCGGGTCTCGGGGTCCTCACCGGGCCGCCTGCCCCGCACCGGGTGTCGGAGGCTCCGGCGGAACCGCTGGTAGTCGAAGCGGAACGGAGTTCGCGTCTCCCGAGCCGGGGGAGCCCCGGTGGCGGGCTCGGCTCGCCCTTCGCCGCCCTGCACCTGCTGCCGGGAGCCGGGCGCGGTGTGGGCGGGCGGGCCGGCCATGCGGGCGGCGGTGCGGAGCTTCTCCCGGAGGCGACGGGGGGCGGCGGGGCTGGCGTGGCGGGGCTCGGCGGCGGCGGGGGGGCTGCGGGGCAGGTCGGTGTCGCGGGTGGAAGAGGAGGAGGCGGAGGAGGAGGAGGCGGAGGAAGAAGAGGAGGAGGAGGCGGAGGCGGTGGCCCGGCGGGGCAAGAAGAGGCGCTTGAAGCGGGAGGAATCGGGCAGGAGGAAGAGGGCCCCGAAGCACAGCGTGAGCAGGCCCGAGAGGAAAAGCAGGAACAGGAACTTCTGCGGCAGCCGCAGCCCCAGCGCCGCCGGCCAGCCCGGCATCCCCGGCAGCTTCCGCAGCACCACCATGGGGCACCGGATCGCGGCGGCCGGGCGGGCTCCGCCGTCACCCCCGGGGAGCACCGCCTGGCTTCTGCGGCGAAAGGCTCAGGGGTGCCCCCTTCCTCCACCCCCCCCCGCAGCACCGGCGGGAGCGGGGCGCCTTCAGCGGGGACCGCCGGCGGGTGACACGTGGATGGCTCTGGAGCGGGCTGAGCCGCGGGGCCCCGCCGCTGCCCGGGGTGGCTCGCAGGGCGCGGAGCGGCGGTTCAGCGTCCCCCCTTCCGGCATGAAGGCGGCGGCGAGCGCATCCCGCCGGAGCCGGAGCGGACGGGCTGCTCCCGGCGACAGTCCCCCCCGGGCAGGCTCCCCCGCTGCTGTCGGGCTGGCTCAGGCAGCGGTGCCGAGGAGGTGCGATCCCTTCTCTCTAGGCGGTGGGTTCATGCTGCAGCATTCCTGCGAGGCGGGGGAAGATAAGAACGCCTTCATTCAACACTGAGAAGGATGCAACCGGCGTTGTAAGCCTTTTCCCCGGAGGATCTGCCGCCTCCCCAGCCGGTCCCCCTTCCTCCAGCCACACTAGGTCGTTTTCCCTCTCTCCGGACTAGCCATCAACTCTCTACCCTGCGAGCAGCTCCCAGCTCGACACCATCCCCTACAGCCCCGGGTTCTTCTGGCGGGGCAGCCCTGGGACCAAGGGGAGGATGCGGGAGGGGCAGGGTACCCGGGGACAGAGCAGGCTGACAGGGACGGAGCTGCTCCTCACCGGGCTGCCAAGGGCTGCCTTTGCCCGCAGAGGGCTGGAGACGATGAGGCTGCAAACAAGCCATGCGGAAAGCTCGGCTGGGGCTAAGTTTTTTGAGGGAATAAAAAAAACCCACCAAAAAAAACCCAAACCCCTATAGATTTTGGTTTTGCTAAATCGATCGCGGCGAACGCTCCCTTTCTCCCAAACCTCTGCTTCGCTGTTAAGAGTTATTCATTCCCCACGCATCTTATGTGCGCTGGGAGAGACAGAGCCCAACTTTCAGACCACGAAAGAAAGCGAGCAGGACCACTTTCCAAAAGCGTTTTGAAAGACCTACCTACAAGTCCCAAATCACCCCTATTCCTTCGGGTCGGCTCGGCGCTCTCCCCCCCAAAAACGCCGTCGCACCCGCTCGGCGGACGCTTGCCTGCCCCCAGCCCTGTTTACTCACCCCTCTGACAAATCCAAGCCTCTCTGGGTCCTACAGGGAGCCAAATCTTCTCAGTCTTGCCTGCGCACCTCACAAGCGAGAACCCCTCGCTGACTGTCAGCGCTCGCAAAGCCCCCGCTAAATCAGCAGGAGGAAGAGGCAGGCTGCCCACCGGGCTCTCCAGGGAGCAGCTCCTCTCTCCTGCCCGTCTAAGCATCCAGGAGGGAAGTACCTAACTGCACCAAGCTACTTAGAGGCCTCTGCTTTTCACCACCTCCCGCCCCGCCTCTCCTCCCCGCCAAAGGGGACCCGCCGGGACGCGCTGCCCGCACCACCCGCCGCCGCTCACTGCGACAGCACCGCCGGCGCCGCCCCTCGCCCCGCCCCTCCGCCTGCCAACGGCCACTCGGGGCGCCTCGCCAGCCAATCAGCAGACCAGGTCCTTGCTCGCCCCCTCGGGCCGCGTTCCGCCCTCGCTCTCTATTGGCTGGCTGCTGGAGCCTGGCCGCGCCCGTTGGCTCTTCCAAACGCCAGGAAAACCGAGAGACCCGCCCGCTTGTTTACCACACTTGCCCGTCTCGAGCTCGAGGAGCGCCTCGCCCCTCCCCTTTCCTCTGTCCGGCTTTCCATTGGCTGCTAGCAGTGTCCCCATCCCCGTTGCGATTGGTGGACGGGGAACCCGCTCCTTTAAATAGGGGCTGCAGGAACAGACGGGTTCAGAGAGCCGTGAGGGCTCGGCCAGCGCGGGTATGGGTTAGTAGTGTGTTCCGCTCACCTCAGCTGTTGTGAGAGCTCTTTTATTTACCCGTGCAGCACCCATAGGTGCCCCCCGTAGCTCCCCCGACACCTGGCTTGTGCCACAGGGTCAAAGACCCCAGGAGGGACCACATCTCATGGCCCTGCTGTGGTGGCCGATCCCCGACCAGGAGCTGGTACCCCAGAGTGAGGCTGGAGATGGTCTGGGAACCACCTTCCTGCGCATAAAACTATCCTTCCTGGTGTTTATGAGCCCAAAGTTAAGTGCTGTTAAGCTCATCTGAATCCCAAATACTTGTATCCTCATCGCAGACCTTAATCTTTAATGGAGCGTACTAGAACTAACAGAACGTGAGGAACCAACGGGTTTCTGCTCATAAATGTTAGAAAAAAAACCGCAAAAATCTTCAGAATTAGCAATGAAAGAGGAAAAAAGGGCACCACCCAAAACCAAAGGCACCCGAAACTCCTCAGCAATGGAGCTGGAGGTGACCGGAGCTGATTTTTGGGTGCTGTGAGAGAGAGGAGCTGTGGCAGGAGGAGGCTCACAGGAGAGGGTGAACTGCCGCTGCCAAAGCATTGCTGTGACTAAACTTAAAAGAGCTAAAAGAGAATATTTTGTAGGCTGGAAAGGAGCTGGGAGGAAAGGAATCATCTGCTGTTTGTGTCTTCCTGCACCGAGCAAGCTCCTTCCTCGTAAATAACACCATAGGAAAGAAATATCTGCTCTGATTGTGGGGTCTGTACATTGTAGGGCCCCACATTTTGTGCTGAGAATCAGTTGTGTTGTCATTTTCTTGTGAAAAGTGCCATAAATGATACAAACCAGGTGGCAGGGCAGCTCCAGGAGCTGGGCTCAGGAGCCACTGTTGACCCAGCGGTGCCCAAGGCTGGCCATCGTCCTGCCTTACCCTTCCTTACACCCACGGCAGGTTTTCATCGAGTCAAATTAATACTAAAAAGCTAAGCCTTGTGCTTTTAAGCCGTCTGCTGGCTGCCCCGTGGACCTTGAAGGCAACCACCCTCAGAGGCAAATTTGCATCTTGATTATTTGGGTTTTGAAACATGCCCACTGAACCGTGTCCCCCCACAGTTTCACAGGCAGGACCAGTCCATCCTGAGCGAGAGGGAGATGTGGGCACTATCTCCCACCGCTGTGTAGGGCTGGGTTTCCTCCGGAGTAGACAGTGGAGGATCTCCAAGTCCTCCACACGGCTGCTCTCCATTCCCAGCCCCTGGTGGAGCGGCACCACCAGGGAGAGGGGAGTGGATTTGGCCGCTCCATTTTGGCAGGTCACATCAGAGCCTCGCTGAGAGCAGCAGATGCTCCACAAGCTCCTTGGAACCCAGGGGAGCTCTTTACAAAGGATGGTTTGGTTTTGCTGCTTTGCACACCTTTGCAGGGCAGCTCAGAAGGAGGAGAGACCTAAAAGCCAGCTGCTGGCTCCATTATTTGGAGCATCGATGTGGTTGTTAGGGCTTTTACTGCTGACCTACCTCGTGCCTTTATCAGTGGTCCCTCAGGGACCATGGCTCCGAGGGCTTCCATCATCCCAACACCTACTATCCTGCCCCAGCCTCTGAATGGAAATAATCTTTCACCCCTCTCCCATCTCCTCATCCCTGGGGAGACCTCAAGCAGCAGGCTCCATTTTTTCTCAGCCTTATAAAAAAATCCCAACAAACAAACAAACAAAACCCCACCAAACCAAGGACCTCTGCTGTTGCGATGGTGGTCCCTTGATCTTCTTACAGATAGCCCCAGGACCGAAAGGTTAGATGGCTCTGCTCTCTAAGAGGATTTGGGGGCATCAAGCGGGATAATAAAATCGACAGCTGAGAACAAACCAAAAGGATAATAAAACAGACAGTTCTGAACAAACCGAAAGGCTGTGCCTCGTTCTCCATTTTATATACAGCAGTGATAGCGAAGTTGAAGGCTTATCTTTTAATTAAGTTAAATTAACAAATCTTTTTGTTTTGCTTTGTGTTTAGCATAACATTGTCTTGAAGGTAAATGCTTAGAAATTAAAGGTTTTCCAAATTAGGTTAAATTAAGATATCGTTCTTCTTAAAGAAGACAAAGCATTGTCTTCAAGGTACATGTTTAATTACATTTTTAAAGCAATTTAGTCTGTGTAATAATAAGACGGAGAGCCCAGTCTCTGTGTATGACTACAGTCCCAGACATAAGCCAAATAAATTGAGAAATTGGTATTGAAGGAGTTAGGAGGCAGAGTGTAATTATTGGAAAGATGGGGGTCCTGCAACATTATGATTCCTGCTTTTAGCAGGACTGCAAGAAATAATTTGGAGAAAATTACTTTTTTTATGGCCATAAGAAAAATAGAATTTAATATCTACCTTTCTGCAAGGAAGAAAACTACAGAGTGATAGATAATACTTGAGGCAAAAGAGTTTGGCAAGATAATTACGCTCAAGCCTCCAACCTATTTTTTCGAGAAAGCTTCATTTCCCCCCCCCCAACTCTCACTGTAGAAAAACGCTCCCGTTCTGGCTGCAAGAGTGGCTGGGATGCCTTTCGTGCTGGAATAGCACTCAGTTCTTAGCTAGAAAGCCCTCTCTGATTCTTAAAACCACTAAAACCTTTGATTTTGGGGCATTGCAGCCATGAAAGGGTAGAGCAGGCAGATGGAGGAAAGGCTCTGTATTGCCTTTGGAGTTAGCAGAGTTAGTTTTGGGGGAGAAGGAAGGAAGGAGAAGGAAGGAAAAGGAAGGGCAACAACCCCGGCTTGTTTCATTGAAGTGGAAAGGGATAGTACATTTAAATGCGTCCTTAAAACATTGCAGCTTCAGCGTGTAAACCCGATGCCTACGCTTTGTTGATAGCTACTACAAAGTACAGATAGTGACAACAAAACCTGCTGAAATTGCCAGCTTGAAAAAGGACGGAACCCTTTACCTCGGAAAGAACAAGCCCGGCAGTTGACAGAACAAGGTGGCGTCTTTTCAGCGCTCACTTAAAAGATTTCTGACACTTTTACCGTGGCACGGAGCTTCATTTGCTGCTCCGTTTCCTGAAGCCTGATCTTAGGAGCTGCTGAACCACCCGCCGGGAACGGGGGGCTCACGCTGCGTGGGACGGATGCTGGCTGCTCCCGGCCCGGGCTCTTACCCACACGTGGCCCAGCGGGGAACGTTTTGGGGAGGAAAGCAGCTTCTGAGGCATCTTCCCTCTCCCTGCTTTTCCTCACCTGCAAGCGGCGAGGTCTAATGTCTATTTAAAGGCTTAGATGTGTGTAGGTTGTCAGGCCCACTGCAGCGACCGCTGTTTTATCTGGTCACAATCAGATACGGGGAAATCCATACATTTAAACTGGCTGATACATTATGCAAACAGCAGACCCTCGACTTTCTCGAAGCCAGGCTCATCCACAAACAGGGAGAACAAGCAAAACAATCCCTGATGGCCTGTAATGACTCAGGACAGAAGAAATCTCTCTGATATTGATCACTTTACAGTTTTAGAAATACAAGCAGAGGACACGAGGCTCCTGAGAAGCCTAGATAATTAGGAACTTCGTTATCTGCTATGCGAAAGTGGATTGCAGTTTCCCAGTGTACGTAGCAGCTTGCTTTTAGCCTCAGAGAGTGTGCTGTTGCCTCGTGTTACTTAAGTGAAAAGCATGATTGCTTGTTAGGGTCGTGCTGATGGATTACCGGGATTGGCAGGAGGTGCTCTAATAAGACACCCGAAAGGCTAAATTGTAATAATAATGCAACCGTGGCACCGTCACCTCGAGAGGGAGGATAAAGAGCCCAGATGACTTCAGCCAACAAAGTTCCCTCCAGCCACATTCTGGAGCACCAACCTATATACAATGAGAGAAAACTAATGTATAAAGGAGGTGGTGAAGGCATAGACATGTTTAAGGTATGGCTCTTTGGGGCTCTTCCTCCTCCTCCAGGTGATCCTGTTGGCATCTATGGACCATCTTGTGCTGCCAAGGAAGAGCTCTGCAAGGCTGCAAGTACCAAAACCAGATAAACTCCTAGTGGGTTTTGCCCCGATTTTTTGGTGCTGCGCAGGAATACAGTTTTCAAGAGCTAATTTTCACATGCTAAACCAGTAAATGAGGGTCTATTCAACCCTTCTCTCTTTACCAGTCAGGAACGAATGGCAGATGCAGAGAAGGTGCCCACCTCACCCTGCCTATGAAACCATTGAAATGCAGCTACAGCCAAATTCAAAACACAGAAAATAGCATATTTAGCCCCCAAACCTCTGAATTGAGAAGCACCATCGTGCATCCATCTGCAGGTCTGACTGATTTTTCTTTTAATTCCACATTCATACATACAAGATATTAATTATCTGAATTAAGACTCACATTCAGGGATGCACAGAAGCCTCACTGACAATTCAAATGGCAGTTCTCTGTTGGCAGGGGAGAGAGAGACAATTGCACAATATAAAATTCTCAGTCAGAATTATCGGTTTTCTGAAGAAAAAAATAATGGAAAAAAGCTATTCACATCTGAGATAACAATCCATCCTATGTCTCTTCAACCAGAATTGAGTAGGAATGAGCTTTCATCAGAGGAGGAATCTTCCTTAATTATGGTAAAGCTCTACATCTTGACAATCTTACTTCTTCTGTACCAGGGAAAATATAAAACAAGATGAAAAATAGTACAAAATCAGAAACATAACATAAGGTGCATGCAGGAAAGAGCAGAAACACTGCTAGTTTATTACTTTCTTGTAACACTTTGTGACTATTGTAGCAGCCTGCACAAGCTTTTTTTTTTTTTTTTTCATTAAAATAGGCACCATCAGAGTGACTGTATTCCATTTTCCCCTACTTAAGTGAGATAAGGGCCACAAGAATGCAATGAATCTGCTCTTGTGAATGTGGAGCAACAACCTATTTTAGATGGCTTCAGAAATAAGATCCCACGTGAAAAACATCTAAGAATAATTTACAGAGGAAAAAAAAAAAAAAAGTTGACTTGTCAGAAAACGCGGTTCAAGCTGACCAGAGCTGCAGACGAATCCACAATGAACTTGGTGAGTAGTTTTGGTTAAGAAAAGTGAAAGAAAAAAATGGTTTTCAATGAACAGAAGCATTGAGAAAACCGAACAATGTGGAGTCAATCCAAAAAGCAGTTTGCACAAGATGTGGTGGTCCCAACAGCTTCCTGGGGACTGGATTTCCCTCCGTCGATCGCTAAAACAGCGATTTTATCTCAGGTTGTTTGGAGCAGAAAGATCTGCTCTGTTTTTTTTTTCAGGTAAAATCTGGCTGTTCAAAGCTTCCTAACAAGTCTGCAGCCATCTGAACCATTTGGAAAGAAACCAGGAGGTGACAGTCTCTTCTTATGCCGGCAGGGACCAAGCCCAGCTCAAAAATGTGCCAGGGGACCCTGTTTGACAAATCACAGGAATTTTCCAGTCATAGAAGGAGCCAGCCAGAACGATGCCTTCTGAATCTGCCAGCTTCTGGGTACTCACTAAAGACCCATTTAGTTGTTAAAGGAAAATCAGCTCCCAAAGGGTGAATTTCCATTTATTTGACAGCCATCTGTGTGTGACATCCACTGTCAGTCCCAAATCCAGAAACATCCTGGTACATCTGCAGCAGTCCCTACTTTTCCCCAGATGTGATAATCTCTGCTCTCCTTGAAGGGCTGGACTAGGTTTCCTCTGATAAGGTTGAAACAAATGCATATTTCACCAAAAGAAAAAAAATACCTTCTTTCATCATATAAATATATCCTGCTGCTTTTTAACAGTGGATTTCAAGGCAAGCCAGGAAGCAACGACCATCTTCAAAAGCTGGGAAGATTAATCATCATGTGGGAGCCTGGGAGGAAAAGGCTTTCTGGTCCACATTCATTGTCCACAGACTAGAAGGGGAAAAAAAAATAAATATATATATTCTTTTGGTTCTGCTCTGTGTTTTGACCAAAGATGAAACACAGTCACACACTTTCATTACCTGCCTCAGAACTCTTAGGGTTTCTGTCAGCCCCACGAGTGATGGTCTGCTTTGGACTCGCTGCCTGAACCATCACTTCTGTTAATAATTATGCCATGGGGTTTGGGATTTTGGCAGTTTTCAGCTCTGATGCTGAGTCTAAAGAGGATGGTGCCCAAAGGGGATTAGTATATGCAATTTTCTGGGTTAATAGATAAGTGACAGTGATCTCCAGCTTGTGGTTAGCAGACCCTTGGGGTTAATACACTGCTCTGCAGCAATCTATTAAAAAAATAATGAAAAACAAAACCCAAACCCAATTACATATAAGCCATATGGAAATCTGGACAGAGGACATTTGCTTTTAGGAGACCATAAGTCAAAGACTAAAACCCACCAGTTTATGGAGATTGCAATGAAACTTATCCAAATTACTGCTATTTGGATAGTTGGGACATTAGGACAAGCAGTTGGGTTTTTCCAGCAAGAGAGAACAGTACAAGCCTTTGGGTCAGATTATTAACTGGAGTTATTAAACTTAATGGCAAGTGATAACCCCGTTTGCCTACAGATAGCGTAAGTTACTGTCCAATATTGCTGTCTTTAGACTGGATTCTCTCTGACACTGTGAAATCTTTGATAAACTCTTCAGACCAAGCCTTCAACCCCTCTCGATTATTTTCCTGTGCCACTGGAGTGATGTGGAGAAACCCTGGATCTGCTGCAGAGACACTCCCCTGCGCAGGGTAAACGAGAAGCCCACACTGTTGCAGAACAAGCACCTTCCCAAGGCAAACACATCCATCTTCCAGAGGAAAAATATATTTTCCTACTTCCCTCAGCGCCGAGCTCATTTCCCTTAAACTCTAACGCTTTTGAACTAGGCCATTATGAGCCAGGCCAAGAGAAATAAAGATACCTTAGAGCATTTGAATGGCATAACGTAAATATTTCCATTATAGGGAAAAAGAAGCATTTCCAAAGAGTTAAAAGTCATTTAAACTATGTGCTGCAATGAAAATTCCAGCTTATAGCACTATATATTGGCCATCCTCAGGTGACCACTAAGGCTGTGTTAAAATCATCAGTCAACTGTACAGTAGCTTACACTGGAGGGTAAAGTGGGTCGGTAGATGCCCTTTGGGCAATTAAATTGTGATTAATACACAGGATCCCCTGTATTTTCCTGGCACCACTCAGACGTTACCTGCCTCTTTCTGCAGTGATCTGAAGCTGCCAGGTTATCGATTGGGATAAATGCCTCACGTGTTTCACATGGATCCTGGTGCCCGGCAGGTGAAGTCCCTCCCCAGGGACTTTCAAGGTAAGGAGAATTTAAGCCTCTTTCAAAGAGGTCAATAGTAAGAAAAAAAAAAAAAAAGAAAAGAAAAGAAAATCTAAGGTTAATGGGGCAGATGTTCCAGCAGCCAAATACATTTCTATTCCCTGCAGAGAGGAGTAATGTAGTTGTTAAAGTGCTTTGCTATGCATGGCTTTGCCAAATTATAGAATTACCCTTTTCCCTATCCAGACATTAACCAATACAGAAAAATAGAGATACTGTGGAGTTCAGGTTTCCAGAGTGGGAGTTCCGGTGTCAGAACATTAGTATCCAGACAAGAAATATGAGTTAGGATTTTAAATGATCACGGGCAGTCATAAGCTAGAGCCACAAAAGCAGAGGATTCTGCACTCTGCAGATGTGCTGGTGTCACAGTCCTATTTTGCAGGTTATTTTTTCCTTCTGAAAGTCAGGATTGTTGCTCTTTTTAAAAAAATCTGCTTTTCCCTGAGCACCAATATTCCTCTGTGAGGCCAAATGCAGCTCAGACGGTTGCCTTCTCTGCACGGTGTGTTGTCCAGAATAACTTTTAAGTCACCTTCAGGGTGAAGTTCATCTGTCCCAACCTGAGGAACAGGTCGCTCCTATCATCCATCACGCAGGTGAATCACTCTCCCCACTGTATTTATGCAGGATTCTGGGGAGGTCTGTGCCAAACTGCTGACATTTTGTCAGTGTAAGTCTGGGCAACAGAGATGTCTCGTCTGGCTCGTGGCACGTGCGAAGCGTCCTCCTCAGTTGCCTTTCAGTTTTTCCTGAGTCTGTAAAAAATAAATCAATTTTATGTGCCCTATGAAACAGCAAAATGCTTTTCCTGACTTGGTGTCTCCTGGCAGTACCAGCCCGGACTCATTGCCCCGTCATTCTCCATCTGTTATCCAAGAGATCCCATGGAATGACAAATGTTCTACTTGGATCCCCAGATCCAATTACATTTCAGGGGGATATTCGTCTTCCCTTTTCCTACCTTCAGCTTGTAGATTGTGCCTAATCCGCACAAAGGAACTAGAAAAATCTTCCTTGGATCCTCATCCAGGCTCAAAAGATCCTCTCCAAGGCTCCTGAAAAACCTTTTATAGGTCAGTGCTTTTTCTTTCTCCCAGTACATGTCTCTGTGTGAGCAACTCACACTGCAGCCAGCCCAAAGAGGGAGGGGAAAAAAAAAAAGCATTTGTGTTTGTATGCCTCAAGCTGTTGTATATTAGCACACATTTTTAAATACAGGTCTCCCACGGGCTGCACCAGCCGTGCACGCTGCATACAGATTAAAAAGGCTCTGACCAGGTGGTCAGGCTGTAAAATAGAAAATGAGAACTGGAGTAAATAACAAATACAGGATTATGAAAATACCTGCCAGGTATTAGATGTGCAGGGAAGGGGGGAAACCAAGGAGTTGTTTTCTCACAAGGAGTTGTGAGATGCGGAAATTAATGTTTCAGGGCAGCATCCTCCTATCCCTGCTTCAGAAAGGAAATAAACACCAAAGATTTCTCAGTCCAGAGGTGAAACACGTGACCTGTGGGGCCACTGTCCTCTCGCCTGGCTGGTGGGGAGGTACAATGGCAATAGTCTTCATGCTGCTGATATTCTCCCAGGTTTTGTGGCTCTTTGAAGCCAGAGTCACCCATGACAGGCTGAGCTTGGTGTAAATGGGCTGTGGAGTTAGTCAGCAGAGCCAGCGCTGGGGCCACGTACTTTCAAGTGCCTTTGTAGGAGTCAGCTAGTGCTGTAGGGAGGTTCTAATTGCTCATTTTCTAGCTGGTTGGTAGGGGAAAAGCAATGTCACCTCTGCTGATCTTGGAAGGTTGTTGCTCTGTCTCTGCTTCAGTTCCTCGGGTGGTTTTTCCAGCCATTGCTCTGACACAAGCCACCGAGCCCCTGGTGGCCCCGGGGGTGGCCTGTGGACACGGAGGAGAGCAGATGGATGCCCCATGTGCTGGGAGCCCTTACCTGTGGGATGGGAGGAGCAGCATCACCCGGCAGCATCCTGAATCAGGGCTGGGAGAAGCCTGCAGAAAGCAGGGAAGCCCATGTGCACTTGCCAAAGGCAAGTTCAGCTCAGCCTTTAATGCTCTGCTAATGGGCAGCTTCCAAAGCCCTTCCCTCAACTTGCTCAGGGCTCTTTCCATTTCAGCCTAGAAAATCCTCCCGGCGCTGGCGTCAGAAGCTCTGAGAGATAAAAGAGGAGGAACTTCAGCCCTTAAATAGCCATTGCTGAGAGCGGTCCTGGAAACAAGAGGAAAAACCCAGGGACAGATGATTAAACAGTTAATTACAGAACGCTGCTTTACACAGAAGGGCCTCTCCTCTTGAGCCAGTTGTCCACCTTCTTGCTCTTTGAAAGCATTTTTGCACCTGGTGGATAAAACTTTTTAAGGAGGGGGAATACAGTATTGTATCAGGGCTGGAAAGGTCCTTCAGATATAGAAAATTCTCTTTCTTTTTTTTTTTTAAAACAAGTTTGAAGACTGTGTGTGGTTTTAAAGAGATCTGGCAACTCAGATGGAAGCTCTGAGTTCAGCACAGATGTTAGCAAGTGACATTTTTGAAGCATGTGTTTCTGTATAAAATCAGACAAGATGCTGATAATGGTTCTCCCTGGTTTTACAGTCTGTTGCACTTATTCTCACCACGCAGCCAGAAACCACCTTTCCAGATACTGCATTACCTTATCACTTCAGCACCTTCCTGAAATGGCCGTAGGAGGTCCCCAACCAGATAAAGCCCCAGCTCATCGGGGCTTTAGCCAGTGTTTAAAGGAGGCTTTATCGCCCCTGGCTTCGAACTCGACAGCCACAGCAGGAGGCAGGTTAGGATCAGGCTCACCGTGCTCCAGACTGCATGTTTCCCAGATCCTGGCCACAAATCTCATCTCCCAACTCCATCGATCCTGGCTCAGTGGTTCATACGGAGGGTTTGAGAGTGATTTAATCACTGAGAAGAGACCGATTCAACAACATTTAACTGAAGGTGGCAGGAGCAGCACAAGAGGAGAAACGTTGACAACGCAAGGGCAGGACCCACACCTACACTCCCTCCCAGTAAAGCGAGGAGACCAGCTTGCAACCATCACACCCGATCTGCTGGTCATGGACACATTGTCCAGTTGGGACACAGAGGTGGCACTGGGGACACAGAGCACCTCCAGGGCTGCAGAGTCCATTCCCTGCTCTCAGAGGAGTTGTGTCACAGATACTCCTTCGTTATCACGAGGAGGCTGGTGGCTCGACAGGCACCCCATAAATCCCAGCTTGTTGCAGAACGCACGGGTGGGCGCCCTCTGAAGCTCTGCAGTGCTCAGGGCCAGCCCAGGGCCCATCTCACACAGTCACGGGAGCATCTGGGGCTCCCTCGGGGCTGTCAGTTGGCCAGAGGAAACCCAAACATCTCACCTCCCAGATTTTGCTCTGAGGAAGTAATATTTTAAACTCGTTTGCAGCCGCCTCTCTCGTCTGCTGCTGCTGGGTCAGGTAGGAAATAAAGAGATGTAATTTTGAGCTCAGCACTATTGCACTTTCCTTATGTGATCTGGTTAAGGAGACGAGGGAAGGTTTGTAACTGAAAACTGCACCAGCTCTGTCTTACCCCAGCCTCGAGAGACCCCGCTCTCGTTTCGAGGACATAAAAAGCAGAACTGGAAAGACACGTAGCATCAAGGGCAGGGGGAAGCAGCTATGAAATACAACCACAGCGCAAGCTGAGCTTCTCCTGTCATAGCTGTGACACGACTTGTCTGCTCGTACCTGTCTGAAGTCCTTAAATAACTTCACCAGAAGCTTTTCTCATTCTCCCATCGCATTCCACAGGCTTGAGTCAGGTCAGCTCGATGTATCAACAGGACACCACAAAGGAGCGAGTAACCCAGACTATGACAGCCTTCCTCCAGAATTTAGGCTAGACTCACACAACACCAGCCATTCCTCAGATCCTGATGTTTTAACTGACATGAGGAAACAAGAATTCATCCTCTCATCACCCATAAAAACAAAGGTCTCTCCCTCCTAGCACTGGTTGTTTTCAGACACAATCACACTTTGCTGCTGAGCTCCGACCACCTGCCCGGCCCCAAAACACTCACAGTGGCACTAAAGCCTCAAACACAAACCGTGAGAATCAAATCTGACCCAATTTAAGAAGCAAACCCGAGACAGACCAGCACAGACCCACCTCCCTACTCACAGACATACCATGGGATGAAAAATACTCCCAAGACCTGAGGCTGTGGCTTCTGGGATTTATTTAATTACTCTGGGTGGAGAAAAGGTGGGCTCAGGGAAGCTGTGAGTCAAAGATCTCCACCTGTGGGTTCCTGCTAGACCTGATGCTGTACAGCTGGGAGGGAGGTGAGGTCAGGGAATGATGGCTTGAACTTGTTGCCTGGTGGCCAAGGTCAGTGCCCAGGGTTTCTCTGTGATCTCCTGTGCTCAACACAAGTAAATATTTCTGGACCCACGGCTTTAATAAAGCTACACCAGAGCAAACTGGGTTGTCTCTGCCTCATGCATCAACCACAAAATTATAGGTTCCTGTTATAGACTCTTTATTAAAAGGTGATTTCACGGGAGCCATAAAGAGGGTGATTTTCAAATGTGAGCTGGATCTGCAGGTCCAACATATTTTTCTGCATCATTCTCAGTCCTCTTTCACCGCCCACCTTCTCTCACTCTGACTTTTTTTTAAACTCATGTATGAAACTGAGTTGATCTGAGAGTCACTGACAGACGATACACCCGGTTCCTGGAATAGAGTTTGCCAACATCGCCTCGATCACAACCTTATTTCAGAACCTGCAAGTTCTCTCCTTGGAAACCCCTCTTTTTCCATGGACGTGGAGCCTTCCTGACCCTTCCTTTCAAATAAATCACACCAGCCAAAGAACTCCGACACATTTTCTTGGGTTTTAACCAAGAGCTGGCCTTGGTGAACTGTAACTGCTTGTCTGCACATCAGCTCTCATTCTGCAACGGTTAAGTGATAAGTAATATATTATATTTTTTAAGACTGCCTCATTCCTCTGTAATTTGCATGTTCTGCTCTGGAAATACGTCCTCCTCCTTGAGTTGCAGCCACCTCTGGGGGAAAATGCAGGAAACGATGACCCAGGGAGGTACCAGGCACCAGTGGGAAACAAAGGACATAAAAAGCAAATCTGTGCTATTACAGAACACGATAAGATCTCAGAGACAATATAGGCTCAGTTTAAGATCTTGTTCCTATGTACAACTACATTTATTAAGCCTTTGTTTTTAACCTGAGCTCTCCAAGAGAGCCTGTAAACATGGTTTACTACCATCATTTCAGTTATAACATAATAATACATGAGCTTAGAGGAAGGCTATCAGCTGCTGCTTTTTTATATATCAAAGCTTTCTGGCTGAGCAATTTTGACCTATTGTTGGTCCAGATGATGCATCTGATTCCTATGATTCCTATAATTGAGACTGAAGTAAAAAAAAAAAGTCTCTATTTCTTCCAGCGTGTTCATTCCTTACATCTGGCAGCTCTGTGTGTGTATTGGTCGGGCTTTTTTAATGGTAAGAATTTTTCAAGAATGGAAAGCTGTAACTGCTTTGGACCAAAAGTCACAGAAGAGGCTCAGATGTAGGGATGGTGGTTGGAAATATCTGGGTATTTTCCCACCCATCACCTTTTAAACATCCTGCAGTTGCTGAAGTTTTTTTCTAAGGGGTGACAAGTAGAAATTTTGAAAGAATAAAATATGCATAAGACTGACTCCAGCTTGTGATCTAACAGGAGGTTCCTGATGCTGCAGGGTCAGTGCTCTTCCTTTCCCCTTCCCTTCCTTTTTTCCCCCAATTCGAGCCTGAATTTACACTGAAATTCTCCAGTTTCACACGGGATAAGCAGGAGCCACCGACTCGGATGAGAAAGCCTCCTATGAATTAAGGATTGCAAGAGCAAGCCTGGAAACCTCCCTCTCTGGGTAATGAAGCATGCTGGCAGTTATTAGGTTTAGATCTTTCTGTAGGCAGCATATTGATGGAGAAAGTGCTGTGTATACAGTTGTTTATTTGCAAAAAAAGGTAAAAAAAAAAATTCTATTAAAATCCTGCAACTCTGGGACTGTCTTTGAAAGGCATGTGATGTGACTCCAGGAGAGAAGTGATCAGCCTGTAATAATTTAGATGTTCCTGTTGCTATGGAAACTTTTTTTTTTTAAAAAAAAAAAAAAAAAAGAAGCATACCATTGTAATTTAAATTTCCAGTAAGAAAAAAAGGTAGCATATTAAAAGTAATAAAAAATGCCGGAGACATAACTGTTTTATTCTTTACTGTCAGTTTTACTTGTGCCATGACAGTATATAGAAGTGATAAAATTACTGTGTCTGAGGAGATTTAGGACTTTTACACGTTTTATTACATTAATTAGACCTGGGGCTCATCTCTACCAGCCTGTGATTCAGGCAATAGCCAAGTGACAGGCCTGGTGCTGGGATGGCACATTAAAATTCATGCCACCGAGTGGGGAGAGAGAGGAGGGTTGTAGCTAAAACAAAACCTGACAAGTTTGGGGGCTGTTACAGCAAGATTTGGGTCTGGAGATGGAAACACAACAGTAGGAGCCAAAGAACTCCCTGCAAAGTAGCTTCATTGAAGCTTTTAAGCACAAAACTTTGCCCCGAGTGGTGTTACCATCCAGGGGATCATTAACGGCTGAGACAGAAGCTGCTGCTGTGGTTTGCAGCCAGAGTGTCGGGGAAACTCAGCCCTGGGACTGTTTTCCTCTCGTGGAGGATGGAGCTTGTGCTGGGGAAAAAATCCCTGATGGCGATGGCTGGGAAGGTGAAAAAACCCCTTGGGGGAAGAAAGTGAGTGATCAGGACCCGAGTCTGTGGAGTGGCTGGTTTGAAAGGAGGGGAAGAGGAATCCTCTGGGAGATTCTGCCCAGAGAGACAATGTCTCAGGGATGCCCTGGGTGTGTGGTTGCTGCTGCTTGCCTGAAACAGAAACCAGGATGGCAACAGTCTGGGGCAAACTTCCACCCCTGGAGGGGTTCAAAGCCAGGTTGGAGGGGGCTTGGAGCAACCTGGTGTGGTGGGAGGTGTCCCTGCCCAGGGCAGGGGGGTTGGAACTGGATGATCTTGAAGGTCCCTTCCAACCCAAAACATTCTATGATTCTATGAAACAAGGTGCCTGGGGGATAAATTGAAAGACAAGGAAGGCAGCAAGGTTTTTGGTATCTAAATGCTGCTTTTCTCACATCGTGGTCCAAAAGACTCACGTCAGGGAGGAAAAGGCAGCAGCGTGGAGTGGGTGGCTCTTTGGTTTTAACTGTGATGCACAACCTTGTTCCCACCCCGTTACCTCGGCCAGGACAGGAGTCTTGGCTTGAGTTTGTGAGCTTTAAAGCCAAGCTTTTAAAATCCATATTTCTACCCCCCCACACACTTGCTTATCTTTTCCAAGTAGCAGCTGGGCGGGCGATAAATCACAGGAGTCGGCAGGGATTTTTGGAGCTAAAACTTGACGGGATTGACGTTTCCCAACCTGCCTCTCCCCACATTTCCTCCTGGAGGGTGAGGAGCGACCCCCTGGCCCTGCTCTGGGAAGGGTGACGTTGGTGAGAATCACACCTGGCTCCGGGAAGGGCAAAGCAACTCGAGGGGAGGGTTGGAAGGGTCTCTCTGCGAGCACAGACGGTCCCCTTGGCAGCACGACCTGGCTCCTGCCGTTCCTCACGGCTTCCAGGATTTCTCCACGGGGGATGAGGATTCAGCCTTCAATGGCAGCCACACATTTCTGCCCTCGCAGCCGGGGCCGACAGCTTTCCAGCGGGTCCGTGCCCCGGGGAGATGCTCGATGCTGCCAAAGGTGAGCGGCGCCAGCCGGGATGGAGAAGCCCCAGGCTCCGGCTCCTGGCGCCTGGCTGTTGGCCAGTACTGGCCGACGGTGGCACGTGGCCCCAATAGCCAAGCTCTAATCCTCTTTCCGGGCAGAGCAGAGGGTCCCTCTGGCTCTGCTGGCCCAGGGAGCCTCTGCGGAGCCAGGAGCGAGAAACAACAGCCGCTGGCAAAGATCAGGAGACAGGACTAAGCGTGTGTCCAGGGTGAGAGGCCAGTGACAGTAAATTAACCAGCACTTGGTCACTAATTACCTTCTACCTGCACATTCCCAGTGCAGCTGCCTCCGTCTTCCTGCACTTCCTACAGCTGCTTTCTGGCTCCAGCTCTCTGGCCCCGTTTCCACTCCTCTCATCTCAGAAGGCTTCCTCTTCCTGCAGCTCCTAATGACTTGACATCCCTTCTTTTTGTAAAGCCAGTATTTCTTCTCGGAGCCAAGAACCAGCTGGAGATGTTTGCTTTTAGCAGGGAAGAAAAATAACAACCAACCCCCAGCAACCCACAACGCTGTTTCCCATTATCCTTCCCCTGGGCTTTAGAGGAGAGGTGCTAAATAAATGAAGTAATGCAATATTGAGACTCCCTCTGTCGTAAGCAGAACCCGCTCGCTCCTGCTAAATTGCTCGCAGTCAGATGCCGGCTTCTTGCTAAAAGGACTTTAGAGCCAAGGGCTGGAAGCTGAGGCCCCACTCGCTCGTGGCTCGAAGGGTAATTTCATCACCTTCTGGCCCTGTGGCCACTGGTGGGGGCTCCTGGCTCCCTCCGTGCTGGGGACAGGGAAAGCTTCTGCGTCCTCTCGAGCCCACGTGGCATCTTGTTTGGCTCCAGATGTCCAACAGGGCTTGTGCTGCCTCTGCGGGAGCTGCTCCAGGAGATTTTAATTAGTGCAGGAGAGGAGGGGCACAGACGGGCACCATCAGCCCCTCGTTACCCCCAATCTGAGGAACGGAGGCCCCAGGCTTCAGGGAAAGGCGGTCGGCAGGATTTCCCCTGAAGGGAGGTATAAAAAAAGTTAACTTTTTGACAAGCTTATGGCTTGTTGGCGCTGAAATGACAGCTGTCTCAGAAAGGAGACGTTGTCCCATGCAGGAGGGGTTTGGCAGAATGGCCCCCCCGCCCTTCGCTCTCCATGGGGACGGGGACGGGGGGGTGGCCATGGTGGCTCCGCAGCCCCCTGAGATGGAAACTCTGACTCAGGCAGCCCCAACCGCTCTGGCTGCAGCTTCGCCTCTGGCCACCCAGCGCTGCAAACCCTGGAAGAAGTTCAAAGGCAGAGACAGAGACAAGCTTGCAAGATACCATCCCCATCCCAGTGTGTGTGTCCCCCCTCTATTCCCATCCCAGTGTGTGTCCCCCCTTCTCCATCCCCATCCCGGTGTACATCCCCCCCCCTCCATCCCAGTGTGTGTGTGTGTGTCCGTGTCCCTCCATCCCCATCCCAGTCTGTCTCCCCCCTCCATTCCCAGCCAAAAAGCCTTTGCACTTCTCCATCAGGACCATTATTTCTTCTTGCTTCAGAGCGCAGAACCCCGCGCGGAGCAGCCCCCGGGGCTGGCTGTAAAAGCCTTAGCACAGCATTCAGGTGCACGGATGAAATGTTGCTCTCTTTATTTATACTTTAAAAAAAAAAGAAAAAAAGAATGATTCAGGTAATGGCAGCCCCGCAGCTTCTCAGTGGGAGTTGGCACGAATTTATCAACTCCCTCCGTGCTTCAAAGAGAGGAGGGAAGCTCAGAGCCCAGAGATCCGGGGGAGCAGAGCCAGCAGCTCCCCCAAAGCTCACGGTTGATGCCGTGGCCCCCCAGCAGGCCCCCCCCTCCCAAGGCAGAGCCCCGTCTCACCAGGGTGAGCCCCTTCTTCCCTCCCAAGCGCAGGTGAAGGAAGCGGATGCTGGAAGTTCCTTAACGAGCACTTAAAAAAAGGTCACATCAGACCCAAAAGATCAGTTTTGTTCCTCAGTGTCGCCATCAGTCATGCACGAAGGCGCAGCCTGCCGGAACGCAGCACTCGTAATCTGGGGCTTCTCACACTGGAACAGACAATTTAAACAGAAAAATGAACTTCTATTGAATCTTTTTTTGGGTTGTTATTGGTCTAACAGTGGTGGAAGAGGCGCCTCTGTAAAGCCCCTTGGCTCTGCCCGCAGCCCAGCTCCCACACCCCAAAGGTGGCACACGCAGGTTACATCTGTTTCTCAGCATCCCTGGATGGGTTTCCCCGTGTCATTCCCAGTAGCAACTGGGAATCTGGTTCCTGTTGGAGCCACTCGCTCCAAGCTGGCATCCAGCGAAGGCAGGAATTGCAGGGGGAGGCCGAGTACCCAGGGCAGTGGGGATGTTTTTATTTAAAAAGCAGCTGTACAAATTAAAACTCCCCCCAAGGGAGAAGTGCTTTGCATAGCAACTCAGGAGTTCTATCAATTAAGAGAATTTTGGGTTTTGATGTTACCAGCACCACGTTTACCCACAGATGAGCCCGAAGCACCAACCTCCCTCTTCTCCTCCCCTCATCCCTGTCCCTGGAGGCCAATCCAGTGACACAGGAGCTTGGAGAGGGATGGTCCAGAGCAGGGGGTAAGGTGGCTGTTGTGCATCCCTCTGTGCATCCCACCTGGCCACATCCAGTCCCATAAGCCTTTCCTGGAGGCAGCACCACAGGGTACTACAGAGCTGCTGCCACCTTCCCACCTGGATGGTGCTGGGAAGAGTCTTCTGATGGACACAAACCTCCCGCAGATGTTTCCAGTCACTCGTTGCTGTGCGTCAAAGGAGATGGAAAGTTCAACCAGTTAGAAATAAAAAAGCTTCTACCCATTAAAAGGACCACGGTAAAAGTCAAGTGACCCAGCACAGACACTCCAAAAAATGGTAGATGTTTTATTTTCCTCAGTACAGGTATTCTTTACAGCAGAAGGTTTTCTTAAAAAACTATATACATACACATATAGTACTGTGCATTTCAGTATATGCTCCTAGAGTCTCTAGAAAAGGAGAAAGATCAACACGTACAGAGAAATCCTCACGGTCCATTCCTTTCCAGAGGTGACCCAAGCCCTTTCCAAGGAGGATCATCCCTCACTGGGGCTGGGACAACCCCTTCCCACAACCACTTCTGCGCAGTTTGGGTGTCCCTTATGCCAGGGCTTCATGGCTCTACCCTGTGCCTCTGTAGCACCAACAAACTTTGAATAATTCCTTCAATCACGAGAGACTGATGCTACACGTGAGATCAAACAAGTCATGGGCACGGTAGTTTCCAGATGTAAAATTGCTTTAAACACAATTTTGCCAGATAAACAGAGCACACATTTTATTAAGAGACAAGATGACTCAGCTTCACGAGCCCTCGACACCTTATCACAAGAACACTTAGGGAAAAAAAAAAAAAAGTTAAATCTAAGTTAGAGTCGCTCAGCTGTTTCCTAATAAATTCTTACAGCTGACAAAGAGGTTTTTATTTTTTTTTCCTGCAAGCAGTTTTAAGAGAGTTATAAAGAGCTATCTGGGGAATGAATTAGTGTTTCAAAACCAAGTTACAAATCTATAAAACAGATTAGTATACTTCACATAAGGCCACAAACACTGCAAAGTGTCAGTGCGACTATTTAGGATCATTAAACTTAATCTTTTAATTAGCATAAGCTTTATACCTCCATTACTTATTTCCAATTCCAGGAGCAGCCGAAGACACTTCCTGAGCTCCTGGGAGAGGCAGCTGTCAGGGTGGGGGGGGAAAGGAGGGGAGCGCTGCTGGAAGGGGCCCCCCCTTTGCTAATTAACATCCAGGGATGGCTCTGGCCTAATCCAATTCCCTTTGAGTCATTATCGAGTGAGCGACAAACCAAATGGTTCCGAGACGGTACAAAGGCACGGACGGGCAAATCCACTTAGAGGAGCTGAGAACACAGATCTATCGTGTCGCTGGTGAACCCCCAACTTCCAACCCCCTTCGGCCACACTAATTAATTGTCACCTCCCCTCCCCTGGGGTGGTTCTGCTCTTAAAGCCAGCTGAGCCCTGGCATTCCCGAGACGCAGCAGGAACGGTGCCTGTGAGCAGTCGGTTTTGAAACGGCTCTGCAGCATCGGTGGGTCGGGGTTTGGCTCGTTGTTGGGTTGGTTTTTGGGTAAATAGCTCGTGAAGAGAAGCTCCAGGCACCGCTCAACTTGACAATCCGGACCATCGCTTTCCGTTTGAGTTTTAAAGTGCAAAACTTCATGGAGTCTTTGGGTTAAAAAAAAAAAAAGCCAACAAAAAAGCATCAATTCCCCCAAGGAGCTGGAGAAGAAAAGAGCTGGGACACGGAGGGGAGATTGACAACTGTGAGAGGATCACAGACAGGCCCAACAAAAGCGAGATCTCTGCCACCTCTTGGATTTTAACACTGGGGGCAGCTGCTGAGAATCTCCTGCCCCTGGCCCTGCCTCGGCAGGTGATGCCTTGTTCAAGAAACAGTGGATTAGTAACAGTTGTGCTGGGAATCGCCTCTGCATCTGCAGATCTTTGTCTAGAAAAGTGTTTACAGAGAGACTTTGGTGTTGCATAGTCTTTTTTTTTTTTTTCCAGAGAGGAACAGGCACTGCTGAAGGTTCTTCCATGGTATATTGCCACCTAATACTGTAGATGCCCTACACACTTTCCAATAATATATATGTAAACTGTAACGGCTGTGAATAAATATGCACAAGAGCATCTCATGGTTTAGGTAGAAGCAAGGTATAAAAATCTGCGTTAGATTTCTAAAGCTTTGGTCTAAACTGTGCTGTGATGTCGTCTGACTTGGTGAAGAGCCCTCAGAAGGGTCCCCTCGTGTACAGCACCCCGGCACGGCATGACTCAGTCCACAGACTTCTAGTGGGTCCTCTCTTCGACGCATTTCCCCTCAAAACATGAAGAGATCATCCTTCTCGCCCGCGGTGGGATCTATTTTGTTCCAGTCCACAGGTGAGAGCGTCTCCGCGCTCTGGATGTCCTGAGCCGTCAGCCCCGTGTCGAGGACGTGGGGGTTTGTCCTCGACTGAGCCAGTCTGAGAAGGGGAGAGGAACACAAATTAAGGACACGCAGCCCTGCAGCTCACAGGCCTGGATGCTCGATGCGTCCGTAACACCCGACCTGAGCTGCAGGACCCACATTTCCACATCCTCCAGTGAAATAACTCCCTCAGGGGGGAGCTGGCAGATTCACAGCTCCTTCACGTCACTCGGCTGCTGGTTTAGTCTAACATTTCCCCCACAGGCATCCGAGGAATTTGCAGCCTGGACGTCCCATATATTAATGTTCTGGGCAGAACAGCCAGTTTCCTCCCCCTGACGGTGGGTGCATCATTTGCTGGGGTCTCATCTCAGCGTAGAGGCTCCTCTGGCTAAAGAAGCAGCCTCACTGCAATGACTCTATTCCCCCCCTCGACTCTATCCCCCCCTTGCACTCCCCAGCCCAAGCGTTTAACTCTTTAAGACACAGCAGGACTCGGATGATGCTGAAGAGCCCCCCGGGGTCAGCTTTAAAGGGTTTTCATCCCAGCCCTTTGCACAAAACCTCACAAGCCCCAGTTTGTTGTGGCGTGATATAATACCTCCGTGAAAACCTCACAGCATCCATTCTCCGAAAGGTTAACTCCAAATATTTGGTGTTTCCTCCCAGGGAGGTGTGGCGTGGAGGAAGCTGTGGATTAAAACAGCCGCCGCGCACGTTTTTTTAATAAAAAAGAAAAACGGGCAGCTGGGCTGTTGCGGCAGGAAGGGTCTCTGAAGCATCTGCCTCGGGGGATGAGCAGCCCAAACACTTAGTCACCAAAAGGCCAAGGGGGATGTGACAGCTCGGCGTCCAGCAACGCCAAACAAAAGGCCACAACCAGCAACATGTGCTTAATTAAGTGGAGTGAGGAGGAGGGGTGAGGAAAATAGTTAACGTTAAGACATAAACTCAAGCAGCCCCTTTATGGACCACGGCTTGGGACACGGCCACCAGGGAAGTGGAAGCTGTAAATCATCCTGAGAGTCAAACAAGGCCCCGAGGGCTGTTTCCTTAGGGCTGAGTGTGCGGGTTTTGTGCTGCTGCAAACCCTGGGGGAGGCTGGTGACTTTCGGGGAGGTGATGGTGTCAGACTCAGCTCTGCCACTGCCCGACTCCCTCCATCAGCACCTCCTGGCCAGAGGAAGAGTTCTCTGTGCCTGGAGCATCAGCACCTCTTTGCCCAAACTGTGGCCTCCACAGCCCAATTGTGGTTGGGTGGCTTCGTGTGTTGACTTGGAGGATGGGACCCATGAAGAGTAAAACTGGAGCCCCTCTGTGAGGACAGGCTGGGAGAGTTGGGGGGTTCAGCCTGAAGAGAAGGCTCCAGGAAGACCTTAGAGCCCCTTCCAGTCCCTCAAGGGGCTCCAGGAAAGCTGGGGAGGGACTCAGGATCAGGGAAGGGAGCCAGAGGATGAGGGGGAAGGGTTTGACACTGAAAGAGGG
>BJBW01002366.1:16475-43405 GCA_004320125.1 Scolopax mira
GACTTGTTCTCCAGACCCCTCACCAGCTTGGTGGCTCTTCTCTTGGCACTTTCCAGCACCTCAATGTCCTTCCTGTAGTGAGAGGCCCAGAACTGAACATAGCCTTCAAGGTGAGGCCTCACCAGTGCCCACCACAGGTAGGGGACATACTTCTGAGGAGAGAAAAGCCACAATCAAATACGACACGGTTACTTCTGGTGAAGATGTTCTAGATGCTCAGAACTGTGGAACATTCCTGCACGATTAACCAAATGCATCACTGAGCTCGTGTGCTATCTGATTATCACTGGAAACAGAGCACAGGAGCTGAAATTATACTCATAGTTTGAGAAGAGAAGAAAAATAATAATTTTGGAAGCTAAAGTTGCACCAGACATCCAAAGCGATTAAGCACTGCGGATCTCCAAAGGAGTGTTTTTGGCAACAATGCAAACAAATGTTAATTGAGTAAATATGTGAGTATACGACAACAGCATGATGAAAATTAAACACCAGTAAATAATGGTTTTTGCTCAACAGGAATTTAGTTTAGAAGATACTGCTTAAATTACCAACTAGCATTTGTAACTAAGCAAAGATAATAATCCATGGGCATTTTCCTTCATTGGCCAGGATATAATTGTAAGTATAAATACCAAAAATTATTGACATTTTTGTATTAGAGAGAACCTGCTATCACCATGTAATTGTCAAAACAATACACAAAGTAGTATATATCAAGTGCACGACAGTGTGGAATGTTATCTTTAGCAATGTAAATTGAGAATGAAGCACAAAACCCGGAAGTTATAGACATAATCTATATGACTGTAATAAACCCTTCCTGCTCTATTGAGCAGTTATATATTCTTGATAGAACACCCATTGGGGAAGATCTTTTTTTTTTAATCAGATCAAGGGGTTTGAACCTTTCTGCCTGCAAAGCAGTGTTCTCTCCTAACAGTGTTAGGTTCTCTCCTAACACCCTAACCTTGAAGGGATGGGCAAACATTGGTCATATGAAAGCAGTACCTCTAAGAGGAAAAGAATAAGAATTATATTAGGAAAAACATATCCCAAACCAACCACAGATGAGGCCTGAGACTTTGCACTGCCTGTGACAAGAAATGTGGTGGGCTGTCATCTACCCCCAACCCCTCTGCCATGGGACTGACAGCGTGACTTGAAACAGGCCTCCAGAGGACTTCAGTCACTGACAGCACTTCCCTCATACCCACCCCACAATGTCACAAATTGTCCCTCTGCCTTTTGAGAGAGGCTTTGCATGCATGCAGATGGAACAGGACAGTTCTCCGTCCGTCCCCAAGCCACCATCAGGGGCTTCTTAGAGGAGTGAGGACAGAGGGGAGACGGGTTACTACATCTTCTGAATGCTTGGGGTTCTCGGTACAGATGCCTACAGATGGAAATATTGGGTCGACACCCGCCACAGCACTTGGAATTATAGAATGACTAGAGTTGGAAGGGACCTTAGACATCATTGAGTTTCAACACTCTGCCCTGGACACCTCCCACCAGAGCAGGTTGCTCCAAGCCCCATCCAGCCTGGCCTTGAACCCCTCCAGGGATGGGCCACCCACAGCTTCTCTGGGCAACTTGATTTCTTACTTGCCACCCTTCCACTCAATTTGCTTCCATTTCAAACCAGACCTTCTGCACTCACTATCTCATTGCTAAAGCAAGTTAAGCCTCCACATTTTGTACCAGCAAAATCTTCAGTCCTCGTGTGGCCAGCTCTTCCTATGAAGCCTATCTCCCCCAGACCAGCACTAACAACCTTCTCTGCCATACAGGCAGAGAGGCTGTCTGGCTACAACCTTTAAGAGAGCTCAGCAGCTTTTTTGAGTTTCACGTGCCACAGCTTTCCTTTCCCCCACACATCAATAATGCACTCATTGCTGTTCTTTTCCTGGCTTGATCTGCATATGATAATTCCTTCACTTGGAAAGCTACTCCTGTAATCACAGCATTTCACCCACGCTTACCCTGTAACGTCTCACTGGCACCAATGCAGGAAGGTGGCAATGTGTTGCCTGGTGACCAGAAGCACTCCTTTCCACCCTTTTCTCCCACAAGCCAGGCTTTTGCCACAGCAAATGAGGGAGTATTTTAATGTTACGGAATTAAGTCTTATTAGACGACAGCTTCCTAATAACATTGGAGGGATCTGTAAAGCTGAACTCCACGTATCTGCTTGCCAAATGGCTTTCTAAGCCTCCTAATGTTTGCATTTATGCAATGCAATCCTATTTTATATCACATTTTACAGCTCTAGGAAAAACACTTTCCAGTCAAAAGGCATTCCAATACACATATTTGGCTTACATGAATACATACAGGTGACAGTCCTGCGTCTAATCAAAAGATTTGCTCTCTTTTCTTACTCTAATCCCAAGTAGTCATGGTCTGTATTTCACCTGTATCTTAATTGCCCTTCCATTACACAGTTAATACAAATTGCATGAATTACCGAGGGAAGTTCTTTCATTTGTGAACTGCAGGTGATGATAAGGGTCCCTTTGGCCCTAAAAATTTGCGTGTTGGATGAAAACAGAGGATGGGGGACAATACACTGAGCAGGAGATCAGCTGCAGCGCTGCCAACACCCAGCTCCCAAATCTTCAAATATATTTAAAAAAAAAAAAAAGTGATGGGATGTTCGTTTGTTTTAGTGGCCTCCTGTTCTTTTTCTGTCATGCTTCACTCATCACTTGTTTCTTCCATCAGTAGATAGGAAGAGGTCAATAATTAGAAACATGCCATGACATATTTTTAACTGAAAGCTGCCAGTCTAGAGCCCTTGGAAAAAAAAACAAAAAAACCACACAAACCCAAAGCACTGCAAAATTCAGTCAATTCACCTGTGGGTGACATGGCAGTGAAATTCCTCTGACATTAAGATATAACCACATGGTGCTGCACCATCTCAAATCTTCTTGGAGGGAGATGCCATCCTTCAGATGACCCTCCACCCCACCTCCCTTGAGACACAGTATGGATGTCTGTGAAGCAACCAACCACCAGCAGCCAGAAGTTTCATTTGTAGCAAGGACCAAAAAGAGACATCAAAAACATCCCCTGGCAACGATGACTCAAGTTCACAAAGTAAATTCTGGCATTTCCCTGTTCTTTCTGGAGCAGATTCAAATATTGACTTAAACACCGCTGCATGAGATATTCTCAGCAAAAATGAGAAGGAGATTAAACGCACGAAAAATGAAGCAAAAATTCTCTAAGAGGACCCAAGAGAAATAACAGCTCCCCTCCCTCCCCATTTTCTCTAATGTTAAGAGCATTAAAATCCTTGAATGTTACAGTAGATAAATGTTCTCTCTCACAGAAAAGAAATATCTCTCTTGTAAGGAAGCAGTAGAACAGCCTAAACAACAACGACAAAAAAAAAAGGGGGGAAAAAATCCAACCTTTGGGATTTAGTTATGAAGTTATATCTACTCCAGTCCGTTCTGAACAGTGGTTTGGTTTAAATTTTAAAAGGCTCTAATTGCCAGTTTCATAAGTGAATTTTTTAATATAACTGGCTTTTAACTCACAGTTGAGGAGACCTGAAGAGTACCCAGTGAAGTAGAAGCCATGGAAATATTTTTCAGCTTCCAGCAAGCCCTGCTGCAGTTGGCAAGGGTAACCACCACCGTCTGCCTTCGGAACAGCCAAGAGGAAGAACATCAAAAGCACGAGTGAATTGTGAGATATTTCAAAGAAGGGGATGGAGGGCTTCACTGGACAGTTCTGGAGTACAGGGGAAAAATCAGCCAGCCTGGAGGACTACACGTAGCCCCAGCACATCGGAAAAGCCACCGACTGATGCGCCTTAGGCTGTAAGCAAGAAAGTTTTCCTGCTGTTAGATTTCACTCTTGCTAAGGGAATTTGTCCACCCCTTCATAGATGAGCAAGGCTCTTCCATCTAGAAAAAGGATTGGGGGTGGAACCTTTGAGATACATTTCTACCTTCCTAGCTGGCTCTGGCAGTAACAGCTGATAGCAAAGATTTTGCTATAGGTTGCACATTTTTGGTCTCATATTTTATTAAAAAGCGATGGGAAGTTCTCTTTATAAAGGTTTTTATTTATAAATTGGTCTTTATAAAGCTTGGGTTTTATTTATGAACACCAATGGCCCAGATTCATAAAATAAATCAGGAATTATGCTTCTTTTTTCAGCTGTAAGCAGCTCCTTATGCCACCGAGTGTAAGGGGAAGGAGGAGAAGAGATGCTGATGTAACCTATCGATCACATACCATCAAGTTTGCTGCTTACTCACAGCCTGTTCCCATCTCTGTACCCATTTTGCTTTCTGTCCTGTCCAGGATGCTCAGATGGCTGATTTGAGCAATACAGATGCTTCCATTAAAAATAGGCTGAAACCAGGTCCTGGAGCTCTTGCACTCACCGAGAACCATAACTATCTTTCCTACCTTCTCCATGCAGAGCAAAGGCTGGCACCTGAAACGTGGCCAACTCAATCCGAAAGTCAATGAACGCAGAGGACTTGGCAGACATAGGTATAGGATAAACACCAGAAAAATCACTCACCCTGTACACAATGAGTGCCAGGGATCACGCCTTTCTAAATCTGGGCATGGAGACTGCAGGACTAGGTCATTTGGGAGTAGGTTATCACTCTTGGGAAACACAAGCCAGTCCAATTCCACCAGTGCTGCTGCCTCTACACCGCACGTGTTATTTGCCTAGACACAGGCTCCCGCATCACCTGAGGCCCCACATCTGCCCAGATGAAACATCTGGAAAGTGCTCCATACCAACATGCCATGGCCTGTAGGAAAGCAGAGAAGAGGCACTCTGAGGACCATTCTGGCTCTATCACGTTGCTCCTTGTGGGATATTTCCATCCCTGTTTCCTCCTCCTGAAGCACTTGAAACATTATGAGCTGCTTTATCACTGAAGAAACAGAAATAAAGCTCTGAGCCACCTCCCAACCCACTCTGGAGTGCCCAGCATTGTTACTGTGCCCAAATGCAACACATTTTAAAACCATCACCACTTTCTGACAGTTCAAAAACCACTATGTCAATCTCCAAAAAAGAGTGGAAAAAAAAAAAAAGAATTACCTGACAACACATCAAAGAAATTAAACTTCTGTTTCTGGTTGCCATCCATCATATCTTTGAACATAAAATTTGCATTACAGACAACAAAGCTGTTACAAGGTTCTGGGAATTGGGAGTCAGTCCTTAAATTACCTGCATAAAAGTCAGGGAAAGGAGGAAAAAGCCAGAAACTAGAGAATAATTCAGAGAGCAAACCAGGTGCTACAGCGTAGAAAAGAAATACAATCTTTTTCTCCAAAGACCAAGTGGCACCACAGCAAATCAAACCTTTTCTAGTCAGCAGGAGAGTGTGTTTGATAAAATTCTAGTTGGGCAGCAAAACGTGGACTAGTATGATGGGGAAAGGGGGGGAATAATAGGTAAGGACATGCTATGGGATATAACTAAAGTGTGGACTCTGCTTAAGAGCAATGAAATTATTAAGAAACTTCCTGAATGCACTACTAGATACTCATCACACTCATCGCCTCAATATAAAGGGGGGGGAAAAAAAGCATCAGTTGGCTACCGCTTGCAGAAGTGCCCTGAAACCCCGTTGTTTGATAGTCCCAAATCCTCAAGAGTCAACCTGAAAACAAGTGACCAGGAACTGTACCTACTTAAAACTGGATATAGATAGCATCTGTTTCTAAACACCAAATCTTTTTCTAGAGTAAACTTCCCATTCAAGCCTCCAACTTGTGACTAAGGAGTGCAAACAAAGAAAAAGACCATCCCCAGCAAAACTACTTGTCATTCTTGATTAACGGCCGGTACATCATAACCCAGGAGTGAAGAGAGAGAAAACGTTTTAATACTTTAACATCTACTTCACTTGCTTGAAGGCAGCCAAACTTCCAAATTTAACACAAATTTCCTCTTTAAGAGAGGTGCTTAGTGCCTTTTAATCAGAAGCACTTAATTTTTTTATTGTGTTTTGTTGTATGTTTTGGGGGTTTAAGTATGTTTGGGGTTTTTTTTTGTTGTTGTTGCTTTTGTAATATGATAGAAATCCTAATCAGGCAAACACTGTGGCACAGGAGTCCTTTCATACATTTGTTATTCTGCCAAACAACTCCCACATAGTTTTGATCCAGATGCAGCCAACGAACACACTTCTGCACACTCAGAAGAAATCACAGCTTCAGTTTGACTCGCATCCTTGAGTGGGGTCAAATATTGTTGGGGAGGGAGAAGAAAGAAGCTAAGCTTCCATTTATCTACCTGAACGTTGTATTCAGATCTCCTAAACCACTCAGCTTCGAGGGAAGGTTATGATTACTTCTGCTAAGCAGTCCAAATCTTTGCCCACCCCCTCCTGAACAGAACAGCCAGGCAGAGGTATTTCACTGTGAGATCTCACCGTCATGAAAAGGATGTATTTGCAGCCACACAGACCATCTCCCAGAGTCAGAAGTCAGTGACTGCAGAGCTTGGGGTGTGCTATATAGATATCTATCACATGTAATATTATATATAATGTATATGAATATATATAATATTATATTTAATCTCTGTATAACTGTATTAATAGAAAAGTAATAAATTCCAAAACACTGAAATTGTGCAGAACTCTTACACTGCCTGTAGGGAGGCCAGAATATAGAGAAGAAAAACTTGCTGAAAAGGAGTCTAAATTTCAGTGCTCTCTACTGGTTTAAGAAAAAAAAAACAACCACAAACACCTCAAAACCAAACTTCCAAACCCCACACCTTTAAGCATTTAACAGCATTTACTCTGCCCAAAAGAAATCAACACCTGAAACTCAGAAGGGATGAGGGCAGTCTCAGAGTTGGTAGGTTTTGCTGTTTGTTTTGTTGGGTTTTGTGGGTGGTTTTGTTTGTTTGTTTTTAATCACAGTGAAGCTGGATGCCTTGAGAGCTGCTCAGGGATTTGCAAGAAAAGAGTGAGTTATTGTTATATGAATGTCATGTTTTGATAAGAAACCCTGGGAAAAACACCCTGAGCTCACCCAGTACCTTTTAAATTGCAGTTTGTGGCTGGGTCCTCAAAAGTAAACACACAGAAATAAGAATCACCTCAATGTTTACATTACACCACAGAACATTAGTTATTATATTCCAGGACTGTTTTAGACACATATGATGTCCAAAACTGCAGAGAACTTAATTATGTCAATATTTACCTCAAAAGCCACTTATCAAGTTGCATTTGTTTTGAAGAAAGCAAACAGCAATTTATTTATAATTTTAACTTGCCGACACCTCAATTCCATGCCAGCACCCAGAAAAGTCTCTCCCAAATAAGAGTGGACATAAAGTCTTTGCTAGGCTAGGACCCTTCCTACGACCTTTAAGGGTTAAGGAACCCTTAAACCCTGCTGTTCCTCAGCCTCTCAAGCCAAGTCCACACAGCTCTGAAGTCCTTCGTGCTTGCTTCATTACACAGATCAAAAAATGAGGTGAAGGGAATTAGTTAAAAATCTGTGTATTTTTCTTCTTTCTATCTGTACCTTATCTTCTCTCTTTTCCATTTTAGAACTGGGCTACTCCACTGTGAATTCTTCCGACTCCAATAAAATATTCACGTCTCTAAATATGCTCTGACACCCAGCACCACAGGCCATATCCATGGCCCCAGGCTTTCCGTTAGCTCCAACTGGGCTTGTTCCATCAATGCAGCATAAGCCTCAGATCAGAGATTCCCAATCCCTTTGTAGTCAAAGCTTGCTCGAGATGACTGGAAATGGTCTGCATCCCACTGGATTGAGCTCTTCTTTCTCTGCTTCAATAGCACAGGGCTGCAGGTGGCTCCTGACCTCAGACTCCCCCCAGAGCATCTCCTCCTCCCTCATCCCTCTGTCTTCTCCCAGCACCTACAGGGAGACTGAGCTAAGATGTCCATCTGATGTCCAGAGCTACGCACGGGTTCTGCTCCACACTCCTCCATCCAAGGGAATGTTTGCCCTCTTGGGAACCACTGGTCCCCGCATTTTTGCACCCCCCTTCTTTATATCTCCAGGCATTGCACCTTCCCAACATGCAAAGCATCACAGGAGAACCAACACCTACAGACACAGAAGCTGCTATAAATTCAACCACCATGTGGGTTTGTAGTGGACAGAGGCGCAGAGACATCTCCATTTTGAACGGCTCTTCATGAAAATCAGGACCTACCAAGGCACTATGTTACGCTGTTCACTGCGAGCACTGCCGAGTCCTGGGTGCTCCAACTATTCCCAGAAGCTTTCCAGCTAAATTAGTAAAAACCAAATCACTGATGAGCAAATCTCATACACAGATTGGTCAGTATGCAGAGGTGTTTGCAGCAAGTTGCTTTTCCCCTGTTCCACCTGCAGGTTTCCTGCTAGCCCCTTCCCTTACTCCCCATCCCCATTCCAACATTTCTATATTTATTAAATTTTTGTTACTTCGAAGTGATTGTCCTTTTAGAGCAACGCTTTTTACAGCTGTCACTATGGGCAGAACAAATTATAGGTTTTTTGAATTCATGTCTTTAACTGATGATGTCAGATTCTGACAGTACTTCACCCATAACCCTGCCTCAAATTTCATGTTTGCTACTAACCACCGCGAAACCTAAAATCTGTGAGAGTCACCCCAAAAAGCACTAGCCTCACAACAGGCCAGGCAGCACTTCCCAGGTGTGACACAGAGCACCAGGAGAGTGGCCTTACAAATTTTAAAGCACTGATTTGTAAGGTGTAGCAGGAGAGGACATACCTCCTTAGATGCACTCCTTAGATGAATCTGAAGGGGCTAACAGGGAGCTGTTTCGAGTGCTTTAACTAGTGACAGGGCCAGTGCAAATCACTTCACACACACACACTACGTAAAACACTCTTTGAAGAAAATTTGGCAGGGGTTTTCAGGAGACCCTGCAGAAGTTTTGTTGCCACAAACCTGCTCCCTCAAACAGCAACATTAACTTTCGACTTCGCCACAGCCAGGGACAGTAGGAAGTCAGGCATCATTCCTACTATCAGAATTTCAACAGGAGAAACACCCTTGTGACTTATAACTATGAAGAAACAATGATTTTTCATGAGAGAGAAAAAAAAATACAAAGCAAGAAAATGCAGAAAGAAGTGGAAATTCTACTTCACATCCAACTTGGCAGGATTTGCCAGCTGGAGTAAAAATAGCAGCTTACAGTCCCTTACTCCCTCACACTTTTGGGGCAGATGAAGATTACAGGGTGCTCTGACAACTGGAGGTTGAAGCCAGGAGGACAAGACACTCACTTTGGAAATCAAGACTTTCCCGGTGCCTGGTTGCAGCAGACAACAAAGGACAATTTGGGAAGACAAAGGACAAAATCCACCCAGAGGATGAGCAGCCCCCACAAACACACCCATGTGCTCGCCTGTCTAATGAGGAGTGGCAGCATCCTGCTGTCAGAGAACTGCTGTCACAATAATGAGACAAGTAAAGAGAGACAGAGGTCTTCTCTAGAAAGTAATCAGTTTTTAAAATAACACAACACCTTCCACTTGAGTTTATTTCTATGTCTACAAGCTGACGAAGCTATAAATTTGAAGGGAAGCGTCTTCTGTCCTATTTTGATAAATAGGCCGCAGACGGTATGACAGCCTTTTTAAATTATGGACTTGGACTTTCATCAAGAAAGATTTTGCAGAAACATCCCCCTTAGTAAACATAACGCGAACTTTCCCAATCATAAGCAGAAAGCTCTGCAGCCATCCTTCAGGAAGTATTTGTGTATTTATTTTGTCCAAACCACTTTGTTTTCCTGCAGTATCTCCCAGCACAGATTCATTCATTTGCTAGCAATGACCAAATACAGGTTTCGGGCCATAGTCCTTAGACTGTCCTCCTTAGAGCAGTGTTTTTTGTTGTAGATCCATTAGACAATGAGTCAATGCTACTGCCATTTCCTAAGACAGTTCCTTAGATGCACACTTGGAGACAACAAAGGGTTATGGAAATATAGTTTGTAGCTTTTAACTGGCAGATGCACTACAGCCTTGAAAATAGCTCCTTTTTTTTTTCCAGTATGAAAATAAGAAGCAGTACCACACCCCAAGATTTTAAGAGCAAGATAGATGCATAAATCAAGTAAATGTATTAGGTGACTAAAGATGTTAGCAACTGCCACCCTACTGTTTGTTCACATGCCAGACTATCAGAGTCTTGGGAGGGTAAGATGGAAGATGCTGCAGTTCATATGGGACATCTTCCCACCCCTGGTCCAACACCAGCCACAGAGCAACATCAAGAGATGCTGAAGAACATGATGCTTCAGTTGAGAAGCAAGTTTGCTTTCAGTTTGGATCACAGACTGGTTTTGGTAGAGTCCTTTTGGTAAGGGCAATAGATTCCTTTTGGCTGAAACCACCCCAGATGCAGGGTGCTCGATGCCAACTGGAGATAACAGGCATCCAAACTAGCATGCAAGCCACGTCACTTCAAAGTCCTTCAGCACATACTGAACGGAACTACTCCAGGAAAATTTCCTGAACTTTCACATCTGCTGGAAAACTTCATTCTCCAATACTTCACAGTTCACTATTTTGTCTTTCACCAAGAGGTGGAAGATACCTTGATATTGTGCCTTGACACCCTAACAACTACAAGACCAAGGAAATAAGGGGTAACAAATATCAAGTTTACTGGAAAGACAGTTATTTAAGCCTACAGGACATGAGCTTGACAGTTGGTTCAAGATGCTCGATCGTTTCCTGTGCTCAGAGGGATGAGGACAATTCTGGGAACACACAGAACTTAGGATGCAAAGCCAGTTTGGGCATGCCTAGTATTCAGCAGGAGGCTTATGGCCTGCACACTGATTCAGCCACAGAGGGGCACTTAAACAATACTGACTGCTGAAATCCTTGGGGGAATCTCCTCTTAAGCCTCTCCGGGCTCCGGGTTGCTAGGTATGTAATAGAGAACAGCACTTTCCTGCCTCGCAGTGTGGTTTGCAAGGACAAAGAAAGCTATAGCAGCTCATTTCTGTATGTTACAGTACCAAAGATTGATTTGAAGAGTCAATCACTCCAGACCTATTTTTCACTCAAAGCATCCGCTCTCAAAAGGAAAAATGAGCTACATACATTTTACATCAGCTTGTGCATGAAGAAAGGCAGGCTTAGTGGACGGAGACACTTCACACTGAAGCATACAAATTGGCTCACCGTGGGAGTGAGGGGGATGAAAATAACTCACAGTTAAGGAATAAGCCCTAGGCCAGTCCAGGACAGGAAATGCCATCCAGCCTGCAAAAGCAGCATCTGCACCTTCAAAAAACTGAAAGAGTCCTTTTACCGGCAGAAGCTAAAAGTGTATTCCCTGAATAACTCAAAGGTAAATGCATTTTGGAGGAGAAAATAGGACAACTAAAAGAAACCCCTGGAGGACTAGAAGTCGTCAGGTGTAAGAGCTAGGATCCTCTTCCAAGAGATCTCTGTATAAAACAGGGCTGGGATGTAGGGCATGCAGGAGGACACAATCTCTCATGAGGAAAGAGCCTAAAGAAACGCTTCTGAGTACAAGGAGAGATACTTTGTAGATCAGTGAATTTATATCAAGTGTGGTTTTCTTTCCTTTCTCCACCTATAATTTCTTCAGAGATTCATAGCTTGGACCTAGATTTTAAGTTAAGTTTCATTGGGAACGCTTTGGGTTCTTTTACTTCCAGCTTCACCTTCACCCAATCTGAATTTAATAGCATTTTCTAATGCCTGGCTAGCATCAACAGGATGTAAAAAAAAATCCTTTAACCCAAGTGTTAGTGCAACAATGGCACACCTCTCCTGCACATTGCTCTACAGGATGACAACAGCAGCTCTATGTGCCAACCCAGAAGCTGTGTAGGCTAATTTGGTGGTGGTGGGAGAAAACAAGGAGCCTGCCAATGGTCAGAGACAGACAGGAAAGCTCTCTGGTACGTGATAAGGCAATCAGAGGTACCTGAATCCTAGGGAAAAGTTTACAACACTACAAAAATCTTATTGAAAGATGGGGCTTGCACAGTTGTTTGCTGCAAATTGATTCTCTAAGCTGCAAGCCTGGGCTCTGCCTTCTCCATCCTGCAGCATGAGAACTCGTTTCTACAGAGTTTGCTGCAAATTTTTAGCAAGAGTCTTAACTTCTCCCACCGTGTGCTGAGAATCACAAACAAGTTACTAGGGCTCAATGGGTTACCACATCTCAAATTAAGTGTCCATAGCGTTCTTCCATGCAGCTACTTTGAATGTTCCTGAAGCTGCCAAAATAGATTTGGCCGGTCAGGTCTTAACATGTTGATACCCTCAACGCTTTGTAGGAGCACTGCAGTCCCCCAAAAGCTCACCTGAACATAATGTTGGGCCTAAAGTTCAAGAATTTTTGCCCTGCTCTTTCTGCTCACAAATTATACTTTACAAACGATTTCCAAGTTAGGTTGTTTCTTTTTGGCATGTACAAATAGTCTTACAGCCTCCCAGTTGAACCTGCCGTGGGATGATCACATCTTAACACAATCATCAGCTCAGAACCACCCTGTCCCAGTGGTAACTGGGTAGCATTCCTATAGCAGGGTGGCAGATTATTTAGAGGGGAAAGCAGTATTAAAGTATTTTCTGTTTCTTTAAGTAAAACTTAGAGGGAAACAAAAAGCAAACTACTGTGGCTGCACAATCAGGTGTTTGAAAGAAGGGTGGTGATATCCCATTTTTATGCAAACTGTTTTGTCCTATAGATTGTCCAATACTTATTCTGTTTCACCTTCATATTCTTCTCTCCTTATGTTACCCAACCAGGCTCTTGAATGAAATGATATTATGCACCATGATCAGGTAAAACCATTTGTAAAGGATGAGTCGTAGGGTTACGAGCGCACAAGTTAACACACATGAATATCTTCACGAATTTTAAGTATTGTAGAAGTCCCAACCATCATACACAAAGACACAAAGAGGGCACAATCGAATCATTCATGCACAGGGGAACTTACATTTCCACTTCCACTTGGAAGAAGTTAGTTTTGTATCAGTTAGTGAGCTCTAACCACTAAGCTATCTAAGCAGGCTCGGATATACCAGTAACCTATTGCACAAGTTTTGTGTCAACACATTAGGATTATTATTGCATTTGCATGAACATTGTCACAGAGTTTTGATGGTTGTAATTGAGACATGTTTCCTCTGATTATTTTTTAACAAGATTTATGAATAAATACCACAGCAAGAACTCTGCAACATCTGGATGAGGCTTGCTCAGAATCATTATGACAGCATTTACTTTATTAGAGTCACTGAAAAATACTTTTATCCTCGCTTATACGACAAGCAGCAAGAATTCAATCTGTGCGTAGGCTGGTTTCTATCCCTTCAATAGTTCTGCATTGTTAACAGTTGTGGAGCTTGAACTGTTGGAAAGTGTTTTTCCTCCATAATGGAACATCAAACCTTCTCACCGCTAACAGGTTTAACCACTTGCTTCCCTTTCAATAAGATACATGCTTCTAGGGAAGGTAAATCCCAACACGCTCTTCCCAAAACTGACTTGCCTACAGCTGCCATCAGCCTTAGATCAAGTGACGTGTAAATGTGACAGACAAAAGTGTTACTTAAAGAAATAACACCAGGAAATTAAAAATAAAGGGACATTAAATCAACTACAGCGTCTTCCCTTTCTCTTCAACAACATAAGCCCACAGAGAGAAAAATCCAACCAAAAAAGCCAAAAAAACAACCCAACAGAAAAAGGATAAAGACCAACTTGTAATTGTTGCTGTAATTGTAACAGCCAGAGAAAAATACATTCCAGCATCATTATATAACATGGGTATGGTATTCAATCGCTTACAGAAAACATTCCTTTCCCACAACATTATTAATTCTATGATCAACATGTTAACTTGTCCCATTTAGCTGTCATATGAGTCGGGAAACCTTATTGCAATGAATGACCAGGAACAAAGGTGCAGTAGAAATGGTTACCAAACTTAAGAATTGACAACCCTTTGATGTCCAACATGAGTGCAATACAGCTTAATATTTTTAAAATAATAAAATTTTTCAAAACATAATAAAGTGAGTACACTCACCATTCTTCTCCTGTCATGCTCCGAGGAATTTCATTCTTATTTGCCGCTCTCAAAATCCATGCCAAAGAATGAGGAATTGCTGCACGCTGTTGCACAAAAGGCCAGTGGCACGTTCTCAGGACTAGTGAGCTCTGCTAGGGAGGAACACTATAAAAAAAAAACAAAAGAAAACAACAACAAATAAACAAAACCTTCATTAGGACTCTTTTTGCACACACAGACTGTGGAGCACCTCAGTAGAATGCTTTCAGCTTATTAACTCCATAGTGTCACACAATCAGAAGCAGCAGAAATCTTCCTGCAGTTATTGCTACCAGGAAGACATCAACTCTTTCCAGCCAAATGACCTCGCAGCGTTTAAGCATTCCATCCAACAACTCAACTGCCTAGTGAAGTTCTCTGCTGAGCGACCCGTTGGGGAAGGTGAGGGGGAAGCAGACAAGGGCACTTGCTGTGTTCTTGTTTCCATCAATTGCATGGTTTTATATTATTATTATTATGAACAATATGCCATCTGTATTTAGTGGCAATATTTTATTAATTATTGTTCAGGGAACTCATTTAATTCTGAAAGAACAGATGTTGCTCCATTAAAGTAAACCACAGCATCTCTTTTGAGGGAATAAGTGATGTTTACTAATCTGAGACAGTGGTTTTGTGAGAACATTTATGCCTTTATTACTTTACTGGTACAAAATTTAATGAAGAATATTACAGTATAATAAAAGGTAGAGTTAATATTCTCTGTATGTTTCTTCAGTGAAGCTGAAGACCAAGAGCTCCATTATGGAACTTGCATGAAAATAATACAGATTATTCAACATTTAATTAGACATAAGTACTATTAGTATTTTTTTATTGCCAGGAAGGGGGCATCTTAATTCAGATGGCTATTGTTTAAATTTGTACCTATGTGTACATGTTTTGTATACATATTATACTTAATCATTCCAGCAGTTGATCTTGGTCATCCTATAGAAAAAAGCACAGTGCGAGGAAATTTGTGCACAAATTGTGTATCTAACATGTGAATTCAACACCGACAGTCAAACGTTTGCTGGAAAGTGTAGCAGAACACAAAACCAGAGTGAGATTAGAGAGACGTGCATTGGCACAAGCTGTTACCAGTTGAGCACACTGGTGCTCAGGCAACCTGTTACCTCTAACCCCGGGGTCACTTCCACAGCCACGGCAAGCAAATGGGAATGACTGTCTGTTATGAATCCCACCTCTGGTTAAAGGGAACTGCAAGGCCTTACCATCTCCCAGATTAGACCATCATTACGCAAGACTCTGCATGCAGGTCAGCAAAGACCTACAGCCCCAACTTGGCAAACACCCCCCCCCCCCATCTCCCAGCTGTCGGGTATGGGTAGTCCGAGGCATCTCTCATCTCCCAGCATAGGCATCTTATCAACTCATCTTTTAAAAGTCCCAAAGAGGGAAAAGAGGGAACAGATTCCTGCAAATGAACTGGTACAGAGGAAGGTCTTCCCACCATCAGCCAGCCAGACCTGCTTATCTCCTGTTAACTACCAGCACTACCCCGTTCCTGCCAACAGGAACACATTGTACACATGGTACGTGCTCATTTTCTTTAAACAAAAGACAGAGGGATTTGAATACAGTAGAAACAAAGGTTAGAAATAGTAACAGGGATTTAAAAAAAAAAAAAGTCAGTAGCAGAAGCTGACTGAGCCCCCCAACAAATATACAAATATGCAGGGGCACAAACCATGGGAGTCTGCAACATCACCATCCACAAACACGTACCAGACCTGCAGCCTTTGTTAGATAGCACTGGGGAAGCTGAACAATACAGATGAATTCCTGCACTGCAGTGGCGTTCACAGAGGGACATACAACTGCAAAGACACAGCAGGAAACTGGCAGGGAACAACCACTCTAACTGCAACACAAGTAACCTCCGAAATGCAGCCATGCACCTTGTTCCCCCTCCCCAAACCCATTATTTATCTATTCTGCATCCGCTTTGCACTGCTATCCAAATTGCCTGAAGATATAAACCACCACAGCTGTGATTCTTGTTCACACAATTCAGGACAGTGTAAGCCACCCAGACTCCCCGTTGAGCAGGGATTTGTGTTACTGAAGCACAGCAGAGATGATGCAGAAGGAAGGGAGATGGGAACTCCAACTCCACGTCCCACGGCCATGCACAGGAACCGCTGCCCGAGTGCTGCTCCACCTCCTCAAAGGGCCTCCCGTGCATTTGACTGCAGAGGTTCCCAATCCAACCAGTGCTTTGCTGTGCACCCGAGAGACCATTTTGATGTGACTTCAGAGAACCTTCTTCATCCTTTGTCTCCCCTAAAACCCACAGGCCAGCAGAAAGCAGCTGGGATTTCATATATCACTGGCATCTTTCCTGAAGGGTCTTTCTCTCTCCCTTCACAGACTGAACCCATCTTTATTTCTTTCTCTCTTCCATACAAGCAATTATGTCACAGAAGCAGAGCAACTCACCCAGCTAACAATTATGTCTTTTTGTCATTTTTTGTTTGCTTAAAAGAGGAGGGGTCAGCATTCCAAAGCAACATCAGCTCAGTTTATGGGTAGAGATTTCAGATGCTGCTAAGATAAGGTCTGTTCTAGGAGTTGTCAAGAACCTTCCTACCAAAGACTTCCCTTGAGACAGAAGTCTCTTCCCTGACACACATCATGGAGTGAAGAAGGTGGTTTCTAGATAGGAATCCAATAGGAGTAATGTGAGCCTGAAAGCAGGAATTCAAGTCTGGGACCATCTGGGCAAAAAGGTAATGGAACATGGTGGGACAAATCCTATGACTGGAGTGTGGCTATTGAGGGCTACAAGCTGTTCAGAAGAGACAGGCAAAGAAGGAGGCATGGGGATGCTGCCCTCTATGTTAAGGAATGGATAGAGAGTGAGGAGATGGCTTTAAAGCCCTCCCTGGGGTCAGATGAAGAGAAAGTTGAGAGTTTGAGGGTCAGGATTAAGGGGCAGGCCAATATGAGAGACACTGTGTGGGTGTTTATTACAGGGTGGGATGGGAAAGTTGATGAGGTCTTTTACAGTCAGCTGAAAGTAGCCCCACAGGCACAGGCCTTGGTTCTCATAGCAGACTTCAATAACTCTTATACCTACGGGAAAGGCTACACAACCAGGCACGTTGTGTAGGAACAAGAAGGTTCCTCCAGTGTATTGATGAGCGTATCACCAGCACGTTGGTTGATGATACAAAACTGGGAGGGGTGGCTGAGGAAGTGGTACCCAGGGACAGGACAAGAAGAAATAGGCACAAACTTGTATACAAAAAATTCCACCTAAATTACCTGACGTAATTAAAAACAACATTGTGCTTCCAATTGTTAAAAGACCTCATTAATTCCTCAATACTCCATGTCACTTCCTTGGTATCAAGTACTCGATGTGTTAACTGCCAATACTTCTTAAAGCACACAGAGGAAAATCAGTTTCAGAACAAAATAAACCTAGAATGCTTATCCCCCATAATGACTGCAAATACTTAACTCCAGAGTGCCAATCCACCTTTGTGTTACTTTGTGCTTTTGCCAAGAACAGTTGGACCAGATGATCCTTGATGTCTCTTCCAGCCTGGTGTTCTATCATTCCACGATTACTTCCCTCCACTGACCTTACCAAATGGATTAATTCTTATTTCTCTGCTCCCCTGCAGATCTTCTGCAGTGTTTTCTTCTTGGAAGCAGGCGTCCGGTATAGAACAAGGGGAACTGCTGCAGCCAGATATATTATGGCTGTCAAAGTAATTTGAATAATTGTGACTATTATTTTAAAAGCCAGATAACAACGTGGATTGAATTTTATGGTTGATTTTCCAACTCCAGCTATCTGGCCACGTACAAGTATTGACCTCATTCTGCTACAAAGGATTCAACAGTGCATCTACAGGAAATAACATTAGCTGTATCCTGAATCATTTGCAGCCTGAGGTTTTTGAGGGCCTTGACTACAAATATTCATACCATGGCCAGACCTCTTCACAGATAAGCAGACATTTTGAAACACTGAAATACAACACTAACATCAGCGTCGCACACGTACTAAACCTGCTTTTGCTACTTGAACAGTACTTCTTTTAAAAACTAGACTAAAAGGTAGATTCACTACTGGCACATTATCTGCAACTTTAAATTTTACAAAGGATTTTACAATGGATGGAAAATTTGTACTTCTAATTGAAAGTGAAGCTAGGGGAAAAGGGAAGAACCAAGCCAGCATGTATTTCAGAGACTCCTTTCCCATGGAATCCCTACACGGAAAGGGATCTAACATCAGACTCCAGTGGATACCATTGTGCTTACTCCACTACCCAGCACCAGCTGCCTCTGTTCTGAGCCCAGGCAGAGAAGACTGTTTTGTCACAGAAAGAAAATCCCATTACCAGGAAGACAAAAGCAAAACATGCCATTGAACTCTCATGCAAAGTAAGACTGCCAAATGATTTTGTCAAATATTTTTAAGATGTCCTAGAAGCTTTTCCATGTAATAGCAATTTATCCGATTAAAGGCAGCATTATGTTAAGAGGCATATAATAGTCTTATTCTGACCCTGGGTAATAGCTCTGCCAAGGCCATATCAAAAGTTTGCAGTCCTTGTGGAAATGGTTGGTTGCATGGCTTCCATTTTTTACATATAACCCCCAGGGCAAGAGCTGCATGTGATTTGTATCAGATCTCTTCTTGAAATGTTACAGAAACAAAGTTTTACTCTCCAGCTATCACTGAAATAATACATCAAACCCTACAAACTGTCAGAATGGGTAGAAGAAGCTCCTACAGCAAAATAAGTTGAGGAGTCTTGTTCACGCGCGTTTCACTATTCATCCAGACAGGGAATCATTAAAACCACAAGGCTCGACAATACAGATTGCTACTGTGGATGAATTAAATCTACATATTGTAAACAGAAAAGGTGTATTTCAAGGGAATGGAAGATGCCACATGAGTAGCCTTAAAGTCTCTCGGGAAGAGTGCTGATGGGGAAGGACCTAACTTTCAGACAGGTAACCACTGAGATACACGTTGCCCTCTGAGATATTCCCAGCCCACAGGAGCTGGGAGCTGCAGGAGCCCACAGAAGTCACATCCTTGTAACTTCATAACAAACACGTGGGATGCAACAGGTGTTAAACTATTTTTTCTTCTGGCTTTTGCTTTGCTGGTTTACATCCAGCACAGACTCTACATACTATAAAAGAAAAAAAAAAAAAAAAAGGTTTATCATGAGTCTTACTGGGGAAAATTCACTACAGTGTTTTGAGGAAGACCGTTCCTCAAGCCTACAGAGGTTTTGAGGAAAACACTGCAGTGTTTTGAGGAAGACCCTTACTGGAGGAAATGAACACCACAATGGATAAGGTGAAAGAGCTTCAAGGACACTGTTCATCTCTTGGAAACGCTTTGCTCGCAAGAAAGATGACACAAGGACAACTTAATAATTATATTATAATTATTATGTTATAATTATTCCTGAACAAGCCATGAGTGCTTCAGATAACCAAGCCAGCATGCCTTGTCAGGGAAGAGGTCACCAAAGAGATATGGCTCTTTACACATCAAAGTTATTACTTCACAGTATGCAGTAACTGGCCAGCATCAGCCAATTTACTCCTTTCGAAAGGAGATGAGAGAGACAGGACCAGCCTATCACTGTTTTTATCCCATATACTCACTTTCCTCCACAGCTGGTGGAGGTAAAAAGTGACAATGAAGGAGAAGAATGGATACCCACTCTTTGGCCAAACTCAAATGTCTAAAGCCTTTTAGGTTTATTTCCCTAATTGAGTGAAAACATGGTTGATGAAATGAGGCTGAAGTGCTATAAAAGTGTGAGAACTACAGGTAGAGCTTTCACTGTCAATATCAAACAATCAATGAATAGGGCATAACACTCTGGCAAGGTCTGGGGTCCTTGTTAAGCTTTCAGATGCTAAGACCTCTGAAAAAATTATGTATATGCAAATTCTGTCAACTATGAACTGTGACATTAAATCAAAAGGTGCAGCAAAGTTCGGCGATAAATTGTTAGTAATCCTTAAGGTAATGCAAAGAGATTCCTTATAAATGAAAACAGGTTTGATAGAAAATCCTTTATCTACCGCAAAGTATTGCTTGAATATGGAATAACCATATTTGTTGTCAGAAGAAAACATAAGCCAATGTTCCACTTGGTGATCCTGACTAACAGTAACAGCTCTCCCTAACCAGATAGAGGCCAGTGATTTCTCCGAAAGCTTTCCCACCCAGAGCTCTTTGCAGGGAAGGAAGGTGCTGCCCTCTCAGCACTTATCAACTGCTCCAATTTTAACCTCTTCCTCCCGAGATGCACAAGAGCTTTATTTCATTATACCACTGAACAATTAAAGATTACTAGGTTTCCTAAACAAATAGAATAGTCAGCTTTAGAAACCCCAGTCGTTTTGAAAGTCACTGGTCTCAGAAAGGCTGCATTCCCCAAGCATTAAAGAAAAAAGGTAAATACAATGGCTGAGCTTGCAGGATGAAAGAGGAGTGAGAGCCCCAAAAAACCCCAACGTTAGTGTCTCTGGACCAGTATGTGCCACACCTCTTTATTGGCAGTCAAGTTTTTCAATCATTCAGCTACCACCTCAGAAAATTTAGTGTCTTCCCTAGCCATTAAGTTACAAATGACAAAGGCACCTGCTGCACGATGCTCCTCTCTGGGCTGCTGCCCTGCCCGTTAACATCTCAATTTCTCAGTCCTGCAGAACAAATGGGGAAGAACAAAGCCTAAAGACTTGCTTTTACATCTTGATTTTTGCTCTTCTTTGGGGACACAGAAGTAAGCAGATGTTAATTGCCTGGTTCCATATTTTTAGAGCGTTTCTATAAGAGAAAAGACCTGGGAGCGAGTAGAAAAAAAAAAAAAAAAAGAGAAATATTTAAGGTAAACAAAGAAATCAGCTGATGAAATAGGAAAAAGGATCTCAAGATTATTTGCCAGAAAGACAGAGTGGGAAAAGACATTTCAAAGAGTAACACTACCCTCATTTGATAAAAGCTGCTGAGCAAGAGGCAGTAGGGACCTTTGACATCTTCCAGGGAAGCGCTCATACCAGCCAAGCTTGCCAGAGCCAGCTGGCTCATCCTCTAACATTTCTGTGGAAGCTTACGGGCAGAAATGGAGATAAGGGCTCCTTCATGCCCACTTTCTTCTGCTTTGAAGTGGACTCTATTTCAGAACACCATGGAAAATCCACACCCCACAAAGGCCATAGGCAGAGCAATCAACTAACCAAACTGAGTAACTAAAATTAGAGATACAGTCAGATCCTCCAGTGAAACGTCCAGGATGATAGTTACCCAAGCTTAGGGTAACCAAAAATAAAACTAAAAAAGGAGGAAAAATATTACAAATTATTTCCTTTTTTTCCATTTATCTCTACTAACAGATTTTAGAAGGGCCACATATGACCTCTGGCTGAAGAGTAGACAGGGTGTGAAGGGTTTTCCTTACGGCAGTTCCAGTCCATTTTAAATTAGAAGCATTTTTCTTCATACCTACATGAATTAGGAAGAACTGGGAAAACTAGTCTTTCTCTTATGGAGTATCTATAACAGATTAGGCATGCTTACTGGGAAAAAGGAATAGTTCAAACTGCCTTAGCCAGGAGACTGGTCTAGATGACTTTTTGATAATGCTGTCCAAAAACCTCCTTGCTGCAAGACTTGATCTTCTACACTACAAATTCAGAAAACAAAAGAGCCCATTCAGAAGAAGAAATCACATCTCTTGCACAGCATTTGCCTTCATTAGAACTCAAGGTGCTTTAGACAAGGCTGACACGAGCATCTCCATTCTGCAAACTGGCTGATGTGACACGCGCAACTTCACACAAACTGAAGTGTGAGAAGAGCCCCAGGTGCCAGGCAGGGAGCTACCTCCGAAACCAAGATCAGACTCTCATTCCAAAATTGTTTTAGATCAGAAATCATGGCAGCACTGGATCAAGGACACACTGACACACTTCAGATTGAAAGAAAACTTCAGCCTCCAACCTCAATCAGCACTGCAGTCAAGACTCATAAAAAGCAGGAAGTTTACGATGTGGATGTCCATGCAGTAGAAAAAAGTGCATTGAAGCCTTCACAACTCAATCACAGAATGGTTAGAGCTGGAAGGGACCTTCAAGATCATGGCGTTCCACAGAATGGTTAGAGTTGGAAGGGACCTTCAAGATCATGGAGTTCCAACCCCCCTGCACTGGGCAGGGACATCTCCCACCAAACCAGGTTGCTCAAAACCCCATCCAGCCTGGCCTTGAACCCCTCCAGGGATGGGGCAGCCACAGCTTCTCTGGGCAGCTGAATAATCACATGGGTGTGCGTTGGCTGATCATCAGGCCTGGATCACCAACAGAGACTCGGTGGTTAAAGGCTGTACTACTTCCTAACCCAGTCAGGCACTCTGCTCCTCTCCCTGCATCAGCATCGATTACACTGGTTTCTTACAGTAGGTTCCCCCATCCCTCATTAAAATAGGGTTCTTTTCTAAAAGCTCCTCCTTTGTGTCTTGTTTGTAAATTCAGTGATGCCAATTCATTTCCTTCTAAAGGAGCTCATGAATAAAATATGAGGATTGTAAATTCAGGAGTCTTTGATGTGTTTTCAAGCATTAGGAACTCAATCAGTTCTGTGCAGTTATCCCTTTGAAGTTTCAATTGGGCACTTTCTTCCTCAAAAATGAAAAGCTGTTCTTTTGAAGGAACGAGTTTCTTAAAGATATGCTATTTTTTAGGGCTTTATTCTCGATAATTCTTTTAAAGTCAGAGGACAGCACAAGGACCGGGAAAGAAATAGTAACCATTTAGAAGATCTACCTTTGAGGTAAATGTGGATTTATGCACCTACAAGAACCTTTTGACTTATTTTATTTCCATAGGCATTGACATCAATGCCATTATTTCAATGTCAACCCAGAACAACACAAGGCAGACCTCACCCTTTATTATTCATAGTAATGTATAGTAACAGTCATTCCAAGGAAGACCTCCACCTCTGATCTTATGAGCAAATTAATTGAGAGAGGAGCAGCGACTCTGAGCAGGAAGGCACACAAAATCATAGAATAGTTAGAATTAGAAGGGACCTTAAAGGTCATCTGGTTCCAATCCCCCTGCCACAGGCACAGACATCTCCCACTAGACCAGGTTCCTCAAAGCCTTATCCAGCCTAGACACAGACAGGCGTTTGGCTCTTCCAGGGTCTCAGATGACACCACCACCCACTTCAAACATCACTCTTGCTACACAGCTCACTCAAGAGAGGCCTTCCTGTCCCCCTGCTTAAATTTTGCCCTGTCCCTGCTTAGGTGGAATATTGCCCTTCATATTCATTTAGTGCTCATATGCGTTATGCTGCTTCTCAGCGTCGTCAGATTTTAGGAATGAGACAAGATGTGATCAGTGAGAGCCTGAGCTGCTCCCCCAGCTTAAACACCAGCCTCCAAACAAAAGGCCCCCGCGCAGTCATCTTAAGAACAGAAATTAAATCAATTTGCTTTAATTCCCTTTCTACAGACATTCTTGTCTGCCAGGTTTTCTCAAGAAACACTTATGTTAAAAGATAAAGTTTTCTTGCAAGGAAACATGGCCTTTTATTCTCTCCACTAATTGCTTTCTTCAAGCCATATCCTAAAGAAGTGATTTGTGCAATTTCTAGAGTTATGATCCTCTGCAACAATGACGTGACTCCCATAAGCCCAATCTAGCATTACAACAGCCTGCAGTTAGCGGCACTTTACTTTCAGCTCAACACAAAATTCCAAAACTAGTCAAATAGTGAGACTTTGATGTGCGTTGGACTACCAGGCTTCAGTGTGGCTGTCACTGGTAGCCAAATGAGGTGGTTTTGTGCCTGCAATATCTGAATACTAGTCGTTTGCCCACAGATGGATTCATGGAAGCGGCAAGAGAAGAGTCAAACTTGAGCACCCACATATCTATAGAATATTGTAACTTCCCACGTTGAAATGGCCAGATACTCATATAGAAACATCTACCCTGATGTCAGAGCACAGCTCTGCTTTCATCCACTGACAAGCAGGAATTTGGGGTCTGACCTTCTAATAATCTCCTCAAGAAAGATGGCTTTGCAAAGCTTCCATGAAGCCAAGAGTTGGAGTCTCCTATCCACATAAACTTACCACCAATGATCAGTGTGTCTCATGGAAGGTCAGCGTCTCTCTGCCCATGGACAGCATGGTGGCTGGCTGCCCGCCCAGAAGACAGCCCCAACAATACCCTCCAGACCCAGTAGCTTCTGATCTGCTCAAGGTCCTCCAAGGAAAGTGACCTCCCACCATCACCTCCTCTGCACATCTGCACCTGCTTCTTCCCTTTCAGGGACTCAGAGGTGCTCAGACCTTTAGCCAAGACTGTACATTATCCTTGTCCAGTCAAATGGAAATCTAAAAATAAAATAAGCCTTTGAGTACACTGAAGAAACCCAGGTTTATTTAATATTAGAATATTAAAAAATTAAGTCTTTTACCCTCTCTGGCAAGAGTATTTTATTGCTTAAATTCACATCGTTTGCAACAGGCTGTAGGTGTGAAAACCATCAGCTCTTCAGTGAACGTTCAAATTAATAGTTTGATCAGACATGAGGATGTTGCATTTTTGACCTCATTTTGCTTCCATGCGGGTGCCAAATCACACTGTGCAAATGGCACATGATTTATTCTCTTACACGTGCTGAAGTGAAGTTTAGAAAGTACTTTTCATGGAAAATGTTTAACAGTTCTCATTTCTGTACTTTTTATCAGTAGTTAAAAATGAATGAAGATTACCTTAAGTACCTGATATTAGGCAAAGAATAAATAAAACCAAAGACTGCAGAAAAAATTACTTTGACACATTTTAACCACTGAAATAGCCAAGATACTTGGTAATGAGCATTTTAAAACAATTTCCTTAACTCCTTGGATCAGTTTAAAGGAATACCTATGTATAAAAAAAATTCTCTTCAGGCATAAACCCATTTAAAGTATTTATTACAGCTTTTACAAATTGCAGTTATTTCACATGCACTTAGCTGAAAATAGTATTCAAAACATTGTCAGTGGAATCCCAAAAAGCATTGGACTCCTGTTGCTGTGGCAACACATTGTTCATGGTTTGCTTGAGGCGACGAAAAATCTAAAACATTGAATGTTTAAAATATATTGAAGTCCAGCACTCGGACTGCACCACAATGTCCCAGTTGAAAGCTAGATTATTCCATTTCCACCTTAGCAGTGGTCCTGATGCTCCAGCTGATGCTTCCTTTCTGACACAGCAGAGCTTCTGGGCGACTGGGTGTCAAAGCATCAAGAGATGTCTCTGTGCCTAGTACCAGAACTGCCTAACCCATGTCAGAGTCGGGGAAGAAGCAGAGCACTGCTCAAAGCTCCATCGTTGCATCATCTTAGAATCAAGCCCAACACACAACATCAAGCACAGGGTGCACACCAGGTTCCTGAGCAGCAAATGAACATGACCTGAGCATCACCACTGCCCTCGCCTTCTTTAGTAAGCCTTAGCATCTGGCTTTTTGTAATCCGCTTGTAAAAAAATTTCACACGAGGAAAACAACAAGTAAATGTGCAATTAATTAATTCACATTTTTTCACATTCCTGTGGAGCGCACACTTTCCATACCGAGACTCTTCTGCAGAATTCCCTTCTGGGTGGCTGGATAACAAAAGCGTATCCAGTAGAAGTGACCTGCATCCAGGAGACACTTCAGAAAAAAGCTGGGTTTTGTTACATCCTGACTCTCACTTCACATAAGCACGTTTATGACCTCTGATTACTGTGCTCTGAGCTCCCAAGGGGAACATTAACTTTAATACACCTTTGCATTTTAATTCCAACTGTAACAATAAGCAGCTGCCCTACTTTGGACCTGAATGATACCTGCCTAAAATACAAACGTGAAGACCTGCCAGCTAATCAGAAATCATCTCCCTGTGTCTGAACAGAAGGGAAACGTTCTCCCTGTGAACCACCCGTGGTGACTTTGAATTAGCTTTCATATAGCTGCAAAACGACCACCTAATACCTCGCTACCAGTGTAGATGGTAAATGAGGCTCCCAGGAAAGAAATTATCTGGTACACACACATTCAACATATTCATCAATGACCTGGGCGAGGGGACAGAGTGTATCCTCAGCAAGTTTGCTGATGATACCAACCTGAGAGGGCTGGGGGAAATGTATTCCAATCCATGCCCAAAATGTTTTAAGATTTTGTATGCTGCTTAATTTCCTGAACCACAATTGATAGGGAAAATGGTTTCCCATGATTGGCTGAAAATTAAGAACACAAAGCTTTTCTTGAGCGTGACATTACTACTAAACCTCTGTGTCATAAAAAGCCCAAAACTTTGAGGTGAAACAATCTTACAAACTGGACTAAAAATATTTCAGAAAACGATCAATTCAGGTGGACACACCTGTGTCCTAGAGGTAGCAAGCAGGATCAAATCCAGAGAAGCGCAGAAATAGTCCAAATAAAAAAAAAAAGCCTTGAGGAAATCTTTTAAGTTGAGTACTCTGTATGGAAGAAGTCTTGGACCTTTGACATTTTTACCATTGGATTCTTTCTACCCTTGGATTCTTCCTCTATTCAGGCACAGCACTTTCCATTTTCTGGAAAGAAACAAGTCTGAAGCATGGAAGCAACTGCTTTCGCCATTAGGTCTTTGCCCTCCTTCCTATAAAACAGCCTGCAAGCCATTGAAGCATACTCAAGAAACATAAGCAGAATCACCTAGGTTGGAAGGGACCTTTTAAGATCAT
>BJBW01002366.1:45858-61923 GCA_004320125.1 Scolopax mira
TGGATTAGTGTTGGGTTGGTGGTGTTTTGGGTGTGGGGTTTTTTATTATTGTTTGGTTCATTTTTGGTGGTTTTTTTTTTTTTCATTGATTGGACTAGATGATCTTAAAAGGTCCCTTCCAACCTGGGTGATTCTATTTATACCATCCCTGGCAACAAACCCCACTTTCCAGCCTATTTTCATGTCTGCACAGCCATAGCTATTTGCCTTTCGACTTGTTCCCACCTGCCATTTCCCCAACTTACATTTTTCTTCCAGTTTCAAATGTGAGAATCCCTTTGGAAAATCCCCCTTTTGGAAAAGCATAGCAACTCAAACCCAGGGCTCTCTGTTGCCTACAGGGTTTTGAATGCTGACAGGTGGCGAGACCTCACTCACAACCTTCTCATTCTGCACAGGACCTTCAGAGCAGTTTGCTTTGCAGGGAGAAGTAAGGCAGCATAAGCCTCAGTAACAACAGCTTTCCCCATTTCTGCCTATCTGGCTGCCGAGAGAGTCAGAACACATATTTGAAAAAGCAATATGGTTAGGTTAAAAAAAAAAAAAAAAGTATGAGACTATTTTACATGGTAAATTAGAAGTTACTGGAAATAGCATACTTCTTGTTCCAAGCTTGGGAATAGGAACTGCAGAAAATACAGACATTTCAGACATTTCAGTCATTTCTTGCTAATCTGCACCTCCCTTCACTCTCACTGCAATTTCAGCGTATGTTTTGAAGCTGCACAGTGATTCTTATTATCCTAAAAAAGGACATGATCCTACCAAGAACCAATTTTTCCCTAGCAATTTCTCCCATTTAGCACTTGCTCTGGGTCAGTATTTGGACCACTTTTCTCTCACTGGCTGCAACGCAAAATTGCTGAGAAGCTTGATGGCCCTCCAGGCTCTATTATTTTCAGATCTCATCATTTTTGCTTTATGCTTCTGGGTGTTTTATATTCTTAGATGGTGCTGTCACAGAAATACTCATTTCTAACTAGGTGAGGATCAGATTCTTTGCTCCCCGTGCACACCTCGTACCTCTGTTGCTTCAGCTTTTGTGATCCTTCTGGGATCTTCTGAAATTTTTAAAAGCAGCTGCCGTTAATTGCTCAATTCCTAGGCAACTGGCAACACTCATAATGGCATCACCTCTTCTGTAAAGCTTATGACAATAACCTTGGTGTTATTGGGTTGGTCTTTATGAAAGAGTCCCCTGTATTGTTTGATTAACATTGGAACAAGGCAGTAAAGCTTCTATCTGCAATCCAAATCCTGTTCTCTCTTGCCAGACCAGGTACCTTGCCCATTCACAGAGAGACTAATGGAATTCCACCCTGGCAGGTCTCCCAGGAAACGTTGGCTGGGCCGCTGCATTCCTGCAGAGTTAAACCATCAGTTCAAGATGGCACCACCATCCCATTTCCTTCCTCCTTCACTTCCTTGATTGCCATCTCGTAAAACTTCCGAAAAACTAAAAGACAGACTCTCCATTGCATCAGAGTGTAAGAAACAGTTTGGAATGGAGGAATCCGCAACGGGGGTGAGGTGCACCGAAGCTTGGTGTCAATATGGAGTAACCAGTAAACACCTTCAAGCTTCAAGGGATTCTCATCCCGTCCTTGTCAACTTCATACAGGAGGGATCTAGGCTGCATCATGTGGTCCCAGGGAAGACACTGAATAACAAGTGCTGCCACATCTCCAAACCTCTCGGCAGAAATCTGTGACTGATGGCAGACACAGGCCATCGCATGCGGTTGTTGGGGAACGGGCACGTTTCACATAAGGAATCCTTATGGCTACAGGCGGCCTCCTCCAGCAAGTACAACTCAAGATGAGTGAGGATTGGAGCTGCCTGCTCAGATATGAGCTGGCAATGGGTACTGGCAGCCCAAAAAGCCAACACCATCCTAGGCTGCATCAAGAGAAGTGTGGCCAGCAGGTCTCAGGAGGTGATTCTACCCCTCTACTCTGCTCTGGTGAGACCCCACCTGGAGCTCTGTGTCCAGCTTTGGANNCTGGAGCTCTGTGTCCAGCTCTGGAGTCCTTAACACAGGAAGGATATGGACCTGTTGGAATGGGTCCAGCAGAGGGACACGAGGATGATCAGAGGGATGGAGCACCTCTGCTGTGAAGACAGGCTGAGAGAGTTCAGCCTGGAGAAGAGAAGGCTCCGCGGAGACCTTAGAGCAGCCTCCAATATCTGAAGGGGCTCCAGGAGAGCTGGGGAGGGACTCTGTGTCAGGGAGTGCAGGGACAGGACAAGGGGGAAGGGTTTTAAATTGGAAGAGGGGAGATTTAGATTAGACACCAGAAAGAAATTCTTTGCTGTGAGGGTGGTGAGACCCTGGAAGAGGTTGCCCAGAGAAGCTGTGGCTGCCCCATCCCTGGAGGGGTTCAAGGCCAGGCTGGATGGGGCTTAGAGCAACCTTTTCTGGTGGGAGGTGTCCCTGCCCAGGGCAGGGGGGTTGGAGGTTGATGATCTTGAAGGTCCCTTCCAACTCCAACCATTTTATGATCATAGGATAAGGGTAGTTTAATCTTATACTAGGATCAAACTAGGATAAGTTTTTCAGATATGCTGCAGGAATTATTACTGCATTTATAAAAACCATCCCTGTCACACATCAGATGAGTTTCCATTACAAACCAGGGGGGGCACTGGACACAGCATGTCATTCCACAGATCTTGGAGATGTCTCATTAAGATTGTTCTCTCCACCCTGAAAACAGGCCACCACACAGGCAAGGAGCTCTGCATAAACTAAGTAGAAGTACTGAGAGTCTCAGGGTAGCATTTCACTACACCCCTTACCCAACCAGTGCTATCAGCACACCTGGAACAGGCTTACCCCACAGGATCCAGCTCTCCAGGGACCTGCACACAGACTTATCAGGAACTAAGCCTGGGATCAAGCACAACATTTTCTTCTCACCACCGCCTCTCCTGCACGAGCCCATCCAGACAGTGAGTGATATCCTAACTCTATTATTTCTTTCCCCTTTACATCACACTCCACCACTTTGACAGTAAATCTATTTGACAGCTTTTTAGAGTAGAAAACATTAAATACAGGCGTGCATATGCAAAACATTTTAAAACAACAGACCCTCAGGGAAAAAAAAAAGAATAAAAAACAACCCAGACTGTACTATCACAGATCACTTGCTTTGGTGTGGAATTGTGCTGTTTTTAAAAAGTGTGTTTGGTTGTATTTTTTTTTTTCAAATCTACAAATGTGGAGGGATATTTGCTAACACTTAAACATCCTTAAAAAAAAAAAACAGTGATAAATGCAAAAGTATCTAATTTTGAGGTGAACAACATATTACCAGGATAGCTTTCTGCTCAGAGCTCCAGTCCTTCCTGCTTGTCATATGCAAGGAAATAGTGAGCCTACAACTCCTCTTTTAGCCAATCTACGCTTGATATTCACATATGGATGCACAAAAGCACAAGGCAGTTGTTGAAGCATTGGAGTTTGGAAGTTAAGATACCCTGAGAGGCAGAGATTTGACAGCACTGGGAGCATTCCCATGTGTTTGGTAACAACAGCTGCATCCCGTCAGGTGAAAGAGCCATTTTGTCTCTGAAACGGGTGAAACCGAAGTTATGAAAAAAGTCTAACATAAGGGCATACAATATTCCAGAAGGATTTTTGCAGACAGCCATCAAGTTGCAGTTCAGATACTCCCAATTCAGAGATGGTGCTGCTTTTTGAAAGTTTATTTTATTTTACAGTCCTGTGAGGGGCTTCTCTTCCATCAAATCATCTCTGGAATTTGTGTAAACTTTTATTAACTGCAAAAAACGTGAAAAGCTGCCACCTTGTTTTCAACCCCACACTTGCTAGCTTCACTGCTTGCCTCCAAACTGTACTCCTTTTTTTTTCCCCCAACACAGAAATGAACAAATGATCCTTATTTACCTCCTGTATCCCACCCAAGGTTTCACAGACCCCGTTACACCCCCCCATTCCCTGCTTTCCTGACTGATGAGCACCAGCACAGCCCCTACTTTCCTTCTATATCACTTTTAAGGTGGAGGAGACCAGAGCCCACAGGCACAACATAAGCGCTATGGATTTAAACAGTACATAACAATATCCAGTTCATTTTCCATTCTTTTTACCTGGTAATTAATTAGTTACAGTTTTTGTTCTTTCTTGGTACTATTGTAAATTAATATTACAATCCCAAACACCCTTCTGGGGTAAGAACAACCAAACCAGAATCTATCATTATGTATGTAAAGCCTGAGTTATTCCCTTCTCCCAACACCCAAATACCTCTCTCTCCACATTATGCTAGGAACATTTTGCAATAATTCACAATAACAGAAGTCAGCCTAAATACAGCTACTTTAAAAATGCTGCAGTGGCTTAAAAAATAAACGATGTTGCTTTCGGTAAAAGACTAATCCTGTTTCTAGAGGTACAATCATTTTCACTTCTTCAGTACCTTAAGTGTTAGAATTGCCTATATCCTTAAGATATACATCCCCAGGGAAATGGAACTAATACAGAGTTTAGGAAAAAATTCTTTTCACCCACTTTGTGTTACTTACAGTAAACAGGATTCAAAATTTGGGTGGAGAGGCTGCGTGTGTGGAGTCTTGCCAAATCATTTCTGCTTTACATTTGCAAACTGGATTTTCTATTGCCCTGTCCCTGTTTCCCCACCCTCTCTCCCTTAATTCAATGATTGGAATGTAAAACACCTGGATGGGGCAGGAGTGCAGGGAGCAGAGTCTGCAACTCATTGAGGCCACAAGCTCAGCTACAAAAATCAGCCCCTGGTAGGGAAGCTTCAGGCAGGTTTAAAGAGCCATAGTCTGAACACCAGCTCATTCTTGACCAGGGATAGTCAGGGCTCCTGCATCTCTGATCACTGCCTGGGGCACAGGTCATTTGTTCCTCAACTCCCCCAAAAAGATAGACTCTAACTTCATTCCAATAGCAGAAAAATCCTGACCAAAAGTGAGAGCAAGCAGCTCCTTTTCTGACCGTGATTAGAGTACATTCGTAACAGAAACATTTTCCTAATTTAACCTTTTTATCTCTATTCTCATCTAAAAGCTGAAGCCTGAAGTAAAAAGATAACTGTTTAAAACCACATTTTGACAGAGATGGAGAGAGCGGAAAATACAATTCCAATTTTTCAAACAGATACACCAGGGTGAATCCAGAGAATTAAAACACAGCCCTCCTGCTGTCCAAATTGGATCCGCTGAAAGAAGTCTAATGAGGGCAAAACAGTGATATAGATAACTAAGAACATTTAGGAAGACTATGTGGCTTTTGCTAGGGGGGTTTGTTATAGCTGTGTTGCTTTTTTAAAAGTCTCCTTAGTACATGAACATGGGAATCAAGCCGATGCAAACATCTGGAATGCAGTTGTTGAGGAAGCAATCCTGACACTTTCAGCAGGACAGAGCAAAGCAGAAGCAAACAACCAGCATCCATTCTCAGTTAGAGGGAAATGGTTACATCCTCACCTGTCCCCTGCAGAAATCCCCATCTCCGTGCCTATTCCATAAGCATTAGTGCCTTTCCAATTCTGCCTCCCCACCCCTAACGTATAACCCCTGTCTTGGACAGTACACTGACCGCAGCAACGCATTCCCAGAGGGATCAACTCTATACACAGGTCATTTCCAGGTAGTGCTCATTTAACCAAGAGGCAGGAGAGTCCACAAAGATTGGCTCTCACTATTTTCTTCTCAGTTAAGAGCTGGAGGCAGAAGAGACCCCAAGAGAGAGCTAGAGCTGCCCCCCTGGCAGCCGAGGCGGCTGCCAATTACACATTTACCACGTGCTTCCAGACAAATATCTGGAAAAAATTCCCAGCTGTATGGCCTGATATGACAATCCACACCAGAACACTTGCTGACAACCTGCTCTAGTGGGATGTGTCCCTGCCCAGGGCAGGGGGGGTTGGAACTTGATGATCTTTAAGGTCCCTTCCAACTCCAACCATTCTATGATTCTATATGCTTGGTCCACTAGCAATCCATCTCCACTTGCTTGACCATTCCAGCTGTGGGAGACGTCAGTTGTACTTTCATAAGGGCTTGACCCACAGCAGAATGAACCAACACAGGTACCAACAGCATCCCTCTTGCCTTGAGACCCAGCTTCAGAGTCTGGCCATCCACCAAAATAATCACGCTGCTTCACATCAGTGAGTGCTGTTTTGTCCTAGGGGAGGAGGTGAAGGGGTAGCACATAACAATAAGCTGTTGCACATTTTCTAAACTAGCCAAGAAACAGATGTAAACACAAAGATGAAAGAGTCTTGGCTGTTGGGAATACAAAATAAAAAAAGCCAAAAGCTAACTGAAAAGAGTCACAGAAAGATTTCATGACACTGAGTAAACGGGCAATAAAATTGGCAGATGAAGTTATGGTTGAAGAAATGTGAAGTGGTGCACCTAAAAAAAAGCAATCCCAACTTTATATTCACAACAATGGGGTCTGAACAAATTGTTACCTCTCAGGAAAGAGAATTCAGAATTAAAACAGTGAGTTCTATTAAAACACTCAATCAGTAATGAGCGGCAGCCAAGGAGGCAGAGGAAATGCTAGAAATTACTAGGTGAGAAAAGGAAGAGAACAAAACAGAACGTGTCTGTACAAACCTGAAGTGACCCTGACTTTCGAATACTACTTGCAGCTTTGGCCTTGCCCCAGATGCCCAAAAATATACTGTAGAACTAGAAAACAAAAGGGTAGCCAGAGGTAGGATATGCCTTCCATACAAGGAGCAACCAGATCACCTACAGCTTTTCAGCCTGGGATACAAGCAAGTGGGAAGGATGATACAGAATCACAGAATCTTTGTGGTTGGAAAGGACCCTTGAGATCATCGTGTCCAACCACAGAAAAAAACCCCCAAAAAACCACAAAACCAACCAAACACAAAACACCACACACACAAACCACAAACAGACCCAACCCAACAATCTCAGGCACTAGAGCATGCCCTGAAATGCCACCTCTACACATTTCTTCAATACCTCTGGAGTTGGAGACTCCACCACATCTCTGGGCAGCCCATTCCAGTGCCTGACCACCCTCTCAGGAAAGTCATTCATCCCAAGATTTAATCTAAACCTCCCCTGCCGCAACTTCAGACCATTTCCTCTGGTCCGATACAGGCTTAAAATAAAAAATGGTATTAAAAAGTAATATGAAATGAACATTGATTTTTTTTTTTAAAAAAGAGAAGATTTAAAAATCAAGCCACATTATCAAGTAGTGGTTTCAAAATGAAGAAAAGGCAACAATTTCCCTTGCAATATACAGTCTCAAGATGTAAAGGCAATTATTAAAGGATTACATGAATACCAAAATTTTACACCAGTTCAAAGAGCAATTAAACGTTTTCATATAAGGGCAATTCATCAAAAACCACTAGAGGAGAACTTCACCTTGGCTTCAAGCAGTCTTTTAGCTCCTCAGGCTTCAAGCAGCCTTCTAGGCTGCTAGAAGCTACCTCCCAGGGAAGTGCCACCACACACATACGGACCTTACTCAAGAAGCCCCAGCTATGAGTCCCAATGAAGCAAACAGGATTAAAAGCAGGTTTTTTTTTTTGTTCAGATCTTTCTAGACTGGCCACAAAGATGTTCTTACTCACAAACTCGTATTTTAGCTCCAGTTATAATTAAATTATATCAGGTAACAACTACTTAATTTATAATTCATTAATATTCATCAGCTAATAAACACTGATACCAAGTTCAGGTGCTAAGTTACTTCTACCTGTTTCCTTCAATAGTCCTTTAGAGTTCTGCAAGTACCAATAACAGCCCTAATTGTAACCACTGTAATTCGTTATTAACTGAAGAATACTTCACAAGTCAGATATTAAAGCAGCTGTAAAATAACTTGTGGGGTATTTTTTTTGTTATTCAATTTAAGATGCTAACCTGGGACATTCTGTGCCTTCCCAAATGCCACCTGGGAGAGCAAGCAAATTCCCGCCACCGATCAGAAACTTTATCCAAACCTTTACCTTTATTTTTAATGCTCCACAACCAAGCAAAACATTCCATTCTCTCATCACAGATTGCAAAGTGGGAAAGGGGTTTGAACTGGGCTCCCCAGTTCCAGAAGGACAGGGAACTGCTGGAGAGGGTACAGCCAAGGGCTACAGCCTGATGAAGATGACCAAAGCTTACAGTGTGCAAAGTGTCACATCACCATTCAGGGGCAAAGGGTAGTAGAAGACAAGCCCTACTAAGGGACTTGGGTAGTTCTATCTCATCTGAAAGCCCCAAATTCTACCTACAAATCACAAACTGTGCAGTCCTGTATCAACTGCTGGCTAATACAGAATAGGTGGGAAGTCTGAAAAATACACCTTTTACCTCAAGAATTTCTCTTGTACCTACAGCTTTAACCCCAGACAGGCCCAACATCCCTAGCAACACAATGCCTCTTGTGCTAAGCAACCCAGCCTCCAGCTCGATTCTCAAGGGTCCTGACCTGCAAAGCCTTCTCCAAGCCTAGAGACTAGGCTTGCCACCAACCAGAGGTCAAAACCCTCCTTCAGGGAGCAGCAGGCTCCTACCTTCCCAAAGGCTGTAGGAAAGGGGGTCTTCCTTTGATGCAGTGGGTGAAAGAATCAAACCAACAATCTGTGCAGCTACACACGCAGCTCCTTTTCCTCCAAACGATAATTCACTTATTCTAAATTATAGGTTACTCAGTACATACTTGAGTTATAAAATTACTGATTTTTATGACTCAAGTGCATGCTATTTCATTAACAATCTTAATCTTAGACATTAAGAAACCTTTTTCAAGTCAAAGCCATGAGTTTTAAACAACATTTGCCTTCCACCTAAGACAAAAGAGGAGCATTCCCCTTTATGCCAGGACTCCTGTTAAAAAGTGTTCAAAAAGGCTCAATAAATTCACAGTAAACATCATAAGCACATTACTTGATAAGTAAATATTGTATCCATGAATACAAACCAGACAACCCATGTCAAGCCAGTTTTCTAAGAGTGAATTAATCATTTAGTCACCCCTCATAAATTACATAAAGGAGAAGTAAAGCATAAAGGGTTGCTGAATTTTGATCAGAACAGGGGTCTGATTTAACACTTCATTTCTTTTGCTTTGAAAGAAACTCCCCTCGACACACCAATAACCCACAGAGTTTGGTCCTGGGGACACCAAGCCCTACTCTTTCCCAGGTCTCTCATTGCCATCACTACTCCAAGGTGAAAGCAGATATGATACCATTACTCAGGACAAAGCAGCTCCATCCACAAAGGTTGGAGCCAACCAAGTATCAGCAAGCACCTCCTCTGGGAGCTCGGTGCCAGCAACAAGTCACTGTCCAAATCTATTTAACCACCACAGGGAAATTAAAGTACAATAGAAACAGGAAAAGCAAAAAGCAGGTCTCCCTTACCTAGATGATGTTGCTGCTTTTCTAGGGATGGAGAAGTTTGCCTGTGTTCCTCACACACCCCTCCATACACACCTTCTAAGGAGGAATGAGTCTGTCCCTAGGGTTGGGCAGTGGTGGGGCCGAAACGAGCCCTCGTTACCCATGATGAGACTTACCTGGTCTCCCACTAATTGAAGACACCTGAAGACACCAACCATGGGCACCTGCACCAGCTGCTCCACTCCACCCCCCAACACCTGGGCTGCTTTAGAAATTAAACTTGTTTTTCCTTGCTCTGAGTATGCCCACATTTTTTCACAGGACGCACATGGCAATTCTGTTACAAATACTGCTCAGACTGTCTATGGTAAATTTATGAAAAGGCCTGCTTGTGTTCTACAAAGCTGGAGGCAACGTTTCCCTGAGCTCCCCATTCCTGCCCCCATGAGCCTCCCCAAAAGCCACACACATTGGAGATTGTTCTCCTCTCAGCACCTCAGCAAAAAGTCACATCTCAGCTTCCTTGTGCCCAAAAAGATCAATGTCATCCTGGTGTGCATCAGGAAGAGTGTGACCACCAGGTCCAGAGAGGTCATCCTGCTCCTCTGCTCTGCCCTGGGGAAGTCCCATCTAGAGCACTGGGTCCAGTTCTGGGCTCCCCAGTTCAAGAAGGACAGGGTGAGAATACAGCAAAGGGCCACAAAGATGATTAAGGGCCTGGAGCATCTCTCCTATGAGGAAAGACTGAGGGTCTTGGGTCTTTTGAGTCTGGAGAAGAAAAGGCTGAGGGGGGACCTGATCAATGCTTAGAAATACTTCAAGGGAGGGTGTCAAAAGGACAGGGCTGGTCTTTTGTCAGTGGTGCCCAGGGACAGGACAAGAGGAAATGGGCACAAACTTGAATAGAAGAAGTGCCACCTAAACATGAGGAGGAACTTCCTTACTTTGAGGGTGTCAGAGCCCTGGCAGAGGCTGCCCAGGGAGGTGGTGGAGTCTCCTTCTCTGGAGACATTCCAAACCTTCCTGGACACCTTCCTGTGGGACCTGCTCTGGGTGGCAGGGAGTTGGACTAGATGATCTCCAGAGGCCCCTTCCAACCCCATGTGATTCTGTGATTCCTCAGGCTCACCCTTAAAGTGCCACTTCCTGGCTTGCACATATACTGCACCCATGGTTGTCACCCAGAACCCAAAATCACATTGGGAATGCCACAGCCTTCCAGCTACCAACCCCACAGATGCTGCATGGACCCTTCTGCAACATCTTGAGCACCAGGAGTGAGCACACCTCAAGCAACTGACCAAGGGATGCAGCTTATGGATGTTGACCAGTTGGTGCTTCTGCCTAAGCCAGAAGAGCCTGTGGGGAAGCTGTGCTGGGTACCACTGCTGCCCCAGGAGGGGACTAATGCCAGGCTACCTGAGCAGCAGCAGGAGCACAGCAGAAGACTTCAGAGATGGAAGTCTTAAAAGATCTGGTTTAAGAGATTTTTAGGCTTTGTCAATTTTGCAATAGTGGAGAAACTCAAAGACTGAACAGAAAGTTGAAAATAATCCCTCAAATTAGTAAATGTGACTACAGCTTGCCTAGCCTGGATGCTAGCATGGGAAGACTGTGATGGTCAAAACCTCTATCCCAAACCATCTACAGGACCCACATGAAGGTTGCTATAGAAACAATTCCATATCCCATTTTCTCACTCTAGCACCAGAGAACAAATAGTGTGCTGACTGAACCTGTACAGGAATCAAAAAGCCATTTACCTGAGCTCTGCTGTTTTTCTATCACTGTGAAATTGCCAAATCAAATGTTCTCTAACTGTCCTTTCTTAGTCTTGGAAAACAGCACTGGTTTTTTTGTACTGACTTCTTGCTACAATTAAAAGCCTCCAGAAAAGCAAAAGGTTTCCCACCGAATTTGTACCCTTTGTGAGTTTGCATGGAAGCATTAATGCAGAGTAAGAAAAGACCAATAAACAACATGTGACAGACCTTGCAAAATGTCAGCTCAAATGGCTTCTGTTCCTTCTGTCTTCTCCCAGAAGATGGAGCCAAATGACCAAGTGTCTGTGGTCCTGAGAAGCTGCAGGTGGGCACTGCTGATCAAACCTGTTCCCAACAAAGGCCAAGTTAGTCTCACTCAATGGCTCCCAGTGCCAAGGTTGACTGGGAAGGCAGTCAAGCTTCTTCCAGATATTTTTTTTTGCATGTCACAGATGCTTTATAACCCTCTGAAAAGAAAGGAAGCTAACAAGATCAAGGTCAGAAGCCTACATTTTAAGAAAGCTAAACGAAAGGCCAAAAAGGCCCCACCAAACCTCTCCACAGCCAAAAAGAAACCAGTATTTCTGACTGGCAGCACCATGAGCGCATGTGGAATCCTCACAAAATAAGTTCCAGAGTCTAAAACACCAACATATTACTCATTTGCATGTTTATTTACAGTAACTAAAAAGTTATGAAAAAAAGCTGGACGCAAGATCTCTCTGTAAAAAGGCACACCCCGTCCTCATGTTTTGTAGTGCCCTGCTGGGAGTAACTGAGAAAGCCACACTTCAAGAGCAGCTTGGCTGGAATGGCACGTAAGTTTAACTGAAATCATTTGGAAGTCGTTCAGAAGGGCTTCTTTCACTTCGTACAACACACAGTGACCTCGTTTCTGAGGATAAGCAAGAAAGGCACAAGCTGAGACTGGTCCGAGAAGCCAAGGGGTGACGGCGCATCACAGAGCTCTTTCTGAATCCCTCCTGTGGGTCACTGAAGAAAAGTCCCCTGTTTGGCTGGGAAGTCACGCAAGGTTCAAACTGAGGCCCACCGTTTTCAGAGGATGGCTTGCTATCAAATTCCAGCCCGGCACGGGCTGTTATGGCCAGTTCAGCTCTGATGGATTCTGGCTTTTTATGCTATTATGTTCTTCTTCCAAAAAATCACAGGCAATAGGAGAAGAGGAAATGGCCTCAAGTTGCACCATGGGAGGTTCAGATTGGATATTAGGACAAATTTTTACCCTGAAAGGGTTCTTAAGCCTTGGAATGGGCTGCCCAGGGAAATGGTTGAGGCACCATCCCTGGAGGTTTTCAAAAGATGGGTTGACATAGTGCTCAGAGATACAGTTTAGTAGTTTGGGGTGGGGTTCTTTTGTTATGGGTTTTTTTTTTTTTTAATTTTTTTTTTTTTATCAGAGTTAGGTTGATGGTTGGACTAGATGATCTTAAAAGCCCCTTCCAAGCTAGGCAATTCTATGATTCTATGTTGTTCTTGTAATGACCGGGCTGTTGTCTCTCATGTAGGAACAACTCCTCTCATCTCCATGGAGATAGCAAGTTATAACAGATGAGGACTGCCTGAGGAGCTGCAGAAGAAGATCTAAGACTCGGTGACCGGCCAATAGAAGGGCAGACAAAATTCAATGTAGACTGCAAAGTGGTGCACATGGGGAAGAAAATAATCCTGACTTAACATACAAACATTGCTTTTCCAGCAGACTCCCTTCTGTGCTCAAGTTGTGCAGCATGAAGAAAGGCTCCAGCTACATCCAGGAGAGGGGATAGTTGGTAAACCTTATACCTAGAAATTCAGCAGAGTGATGATAATTAGACTAGTTGTGGACCACTAAAAAGGTTAGTAAGAAGGTCTGGGCTTGGAATTAACTGTAGATACATCCCTTGTGCTCACAGCAAAAATCCCATAGTACAGGTGCATTCCTCTAGCAAAAAGAATATAAAGTCTACTTTCTGTCATATCGGATAGAGGTAAGCAAAATTACAGGTAAAGCCACTTGATACCTGAATGAGTATTTCACTAGAAGTGTAGCAAATCTTTCCTCTGATTCTTCACGCACACACCCCCTTCCTTATCCCACATTTGACAATTTTTATCCCACTATTATCAACAACTAAAAGCCTGTAAAATTGGGGATTTAAACTGTCACAAAATATTTTCAAAATATTTTTCTTCCCTGCTTCTAAAACCTAACTGGAAATTTTAAAATTTTATTTTTTTCCTCCAAGGAATCAGATGACCATTTTAAGTTTTTGTGATGGAACAAACTCACTTGCATAAGATAATAAAATTTATTTCCAATAATTTAGGGTGATACTTCATTGTTCAGGGGATTGAAATCTTCCCTGTTTCCCTAAAAATAAACCTAGGATTTGATTTCAGTAACACATTCCATTTACCTCCAGAGATTTCAGAGCTTCCACTTTAAATTGTATCACATTTCAGGTGAGGTGGGCATTTATTTTCCAAACAAAAATTATTATTTTATGTTGGTCACAAAAGGCTCAGAGTTTGCCACAAATTATGCAGATGTTTCTTATTACAGGATATTTAGATTGAGCCTGAGGTATGCACAGGAGGTTTTCTCACTCTCTGTATTAGCTAAAAAAGGGATGCAAAAGGATTGGAATTTGAGTTAACATAAATACTTCCAGAATACTGCAATTATCACATGGAGGCTTTGGATTTGTAAATAGGGGAAAAACTAACAAGGGAGCATGGTGAATGAAAGCTCAGCAGCATCAACTCTCATTCTCATTTGACTTGTATCTTGAGCCAGCATCCGAAGAACAGGACAATCTTTAGATTGTCTTCTTTAAAAGTTATTTGTGTTGGTTAGCCAAGAGAACACCTTGGTTGAACTGCTCATCCATGGTCCCACTCCAGGTTTATGCTCTACAGAAAGTGGAAAGCCTGTTAAAGAAAGGAAAGCTCTGTGGTTGTGTTTTGTTTTTTTTTAATGTGAATGAAGAGTGAGCTACAGATTGGGAATAAAGGCAAAATACGAATTTAGCTCAGCTTTGTGTAGGCGTGTGGATGTTGATAAACCCAGATCAAGGGTAGAAAGGACCCTTTTGTCCAGTGAGCTATTTACAAAAAAAACCAAAAACGCAGGCAGGGGCACCTAGGGCAAAGGAAACTGAGTGGAGGATGGAGGATAAGAATGCTTGCCAGCCCCTTTCAGCTAGTGTACCTCAGAAGGGATGTAGAAGTACATCATTTTGTAGGAAGCAATTGCAACGGAGCTCATGGAGTATGCAAAGAAACGTATCTTTTGCTTAGGAGACTTGAAGATGTGCTATGTGACTGTGTTCAGTTCAGCCTTCACATTGCATTCTGCCTGGGGAAGCGGGATTTGTAGGCAGCCTACATCTCAGGTATAATGCAAATACACCTGTGGAAATTCCAAGCATGACACAATACAAGCTGGGAAATGAGAGAGGAATTCAAAATATAGGGTCTGGTTTGCTCTAGACCCGTTACCATACTGATGGATGTTAAAAGAGAGAAATTAATTTGCTCTTCAGCTTCATGGCCTTAACCTTCAGAGATTCAAATCCCAGAGTTAGGACTAGATTTTCAAAATTACAGTTCTCATCCCTTTTAGAAGCCTAAAGATGGAGGTTGCCTTTTAAACAGGATTATCACCCGCATAGCATCTCTTTGCCAAAACAAGAACCTAAGCTCCTAAAACCTCTTGGTCTCTTCTTGAGAGAATAAAGGCCAAATACTTAAAGTTATATTAGAAGATGAGTGTATGTTCTAAGGAAAAAAACCAAAACCCCACAGTTTAGATTTAAAATCACTGATCATACTACTTCAGCTTCATTACTCCATCAGTTAGTTAACCACAGGCTTAAACTTTTGAATCTGGTTTTCACTCCAAATTTCAATTTCCAACTACTGGATTTTGTTATTTCCTAGGGTCAAGCTCAAAGCTGTCAATTATCAATGTTTTAGTTTCCCTTAGAGGTAATTATAGCCTAGGAGGAAGTCACTCATTTATCTTTGCTTTGATGAGACAAATACAGAGAGCTCATAGAATCTCTCTGTGTAATGCATATTTTTCCAGCCCATTTAACCATGTGTTTCCTTCGTACATCCTCACAAGAAGTGAGGATGCTTCACAGAAGTGAGAGAAGCTTCACAGACTTCTGGAAGGATGAAGTCAAGAATGGGACTTTGTATGACAGAGGTATTCCAGATGAATCCAAGTGTGAGGCTGGTACCTCACATGCATAGAGGTACTGTCACAAAGTCAAGGAAGCTGCTCACAAAAAATATTAAAAATACCCAGAACAGCTATTTAGCTCCTTTGGGAGAACATGGCATGAGCACCTGTAAGAGAACTAAGCAAATGGTATGATTTTATCAACAGCTGCTTTAATGTAAAATCATCTCATCTGGCAGGATTCCAGCTCAGCTCTTTCAAATTATCAGAGAGAGATTTTGAAGGTGAAATGCTTGAGATTCAGGATTAAAAAAATCCAACACCTTTGTGTCAGTAGCAAAAGCACAGTGCCTCTTCTTTAAAATTTTGGGTGCCACACACCTTTCTCCTCAAGAAAAGAAGGAGGTAACAGAAGCACATTAAACATGTTCCTGGTAAATACAGAATCCTAGAATGGTTAGAGTTGGAAGCCCTCTGCTCTGGGCAGGGACACCTCCCACCAGACCAGGTTGCTCCAAGCCCCATCCAGCCTGGCCTTGAACCCCTCCAGGGATGGGGCACCCACAGCTTCTCTGGGCAACCTGGGCCAGGGTCTCACCACTCTCACAGCAAAGAATTTCTTCCCAAGTTCTAATCCAAATCTCCCCTCTTCCAATTTAAAACCATTGCCCCTTGTCCTGTCCCTGCACTCCCTGACACAGAGTCCCTCCCCAGCTCTCCT
>BJBW01002367.1:0-33482 GCA_004320125.1 Scolopax mira
CTCTGCTGTGTTGTATTTCCAGCAGATGTCTGGGAAGTTAAAGTCCCCTACTAAGAAAGATGAAAAACTAAAATTTGGAATCCCACCATTTTCATTTGGATGTGACTTGGGAAAAGGCATTTTATTCCAAATACGCTTTGAATTGAAAATTTGTGTCTTCCACAAGACTGAGTTTTCGGAGGTTTGTTCCGTAGATCTGTTCTGTAGATCTTGAAAAACATCACGTTTTTAATAGTGTGAAAACAGCTTTCAGATATCTCCTACATCTTGACTATAAGGCTCCTATATAGATCAGAGAGACTCATGCTTACTAGCAATAATTTTTAATACTTATATGTTTACATAGTTTCAAACTGTTTATATTTTCCAAAGGCTGAAAACACTTTGAGGGATTTACAGGGTCTGGTGTCTTACAGTTTTTGAATCTAGGAGGATGTAGAGAAATATGTGGCAATTGCAGAGGTTTGACCATGAAGATTATTCTGCATGTGGTGAATGTTTACTACATAAAATGTTTTCAGTTTTTTCTCAAGATGTAAATGTTGCATTTGTTGCTATAATATTAAGATGATAACAGTATGAAAGGATTTGTCTGAGAGAAGGGTGGGAAAGCAGAATGAAGAAGTCTAATTTTTCTTCTATCCTGAATTCACTGTTGCTACATGTGCTGGAACTTGAAGGGAATCTCGAAACCTATTTCTAGTTTCCATAAAGCAATGTAGATCTGTGTCTCTCTAAGATTGTTTTTCACACTGAAGAGATTTGCTTTCTGCCTATGGACAGCAGATTATAGGGTAGGGGAGAGAATTTGTCAAATATGTGGAATATTGCATAGGAAATATTCTAGAAATTGCATGATCTTTAAGGGCTCAGCTTTCCCAGTAAGATATTCATTTTCTGCAACTGTTTGTACATAATTCCATAGCAGAACCAGGAACCACAAACAAAAAATACAACAATTCTCCTAAAACAGCACTACTTTGTTAAAGTCTTACAGAACATTTCAGGATTTTTTCACCTCCATTAATACTGTCTGTAGAGATGATTCCATAGACTTTTTAAGGAATGGTCTTGTAGAATATACCAGTCAATAAGTCTGTAATTCTAGAAGTCAATCTTTTCTAGGGGTCGCCTCTCTCTGATATAATAAACAGAGTATAACATGCAGCTGGAGAGTGAAGCTAGCCTGATTTTTAAAGTTCTGCAAAAGTAAAAAGGGTATAATTAACTATTGCAAGAATTTAGCGGAGCAAATGGTGGCTTTTCTTCGATTTAAGGTTTTAAATATGTCTTGTGTGCCTTTCTGAAGGATAAGTTTTAGTATGAAACCAGTGTAATGGATTGGGCACAGGAACCTCTTGGTTGAACTCCACAGCCTGCATTTCATTTTGAGAATTTGCTTAGGAAATCAGTTCTATTCAGCATTTTCATTAGCAATGAAGGTGATGGAATACAGAATAGCTTATAAAATATGTAGATGACACTGAGCTGTGAGGAGTTGCAAATACCTTTCAGTATCAGATCAGCATTCGAAATAATCTTGGCGAATTGGAGAGGTGACCTGAAATTAGCAAGATTGAATTCAATAAAGTGCCATATGATATATTTAGGAGAAAGAATTCAGGTATACAAATACAAGATAGGGAATACCTGTCTAGAGAAAATGGGTAAAAAAGCCTACAATGTATTGCTGCTGAAAACTAGGGGAATGTAATTCTGGAATGTGTGAAGTGGGATGTGGTGTCTAAAATGTTGGATTTGTGAAGTCTGAGTTGATGTACTGTATCTATGTTTGGTCCTGACTTCTAAGAGTTTAGAACACTGGATCAGATTGCTGAGTTTGACTAATTTAAGACTAAGTAAGTACAACTATCTGATATATGAAGATTTTAAGAGAAAAGGCATTCCTGAGAGAAGAGTTAAGGGAAATCCATGGAACTTGCATTCAGAGTGATGAGGGTTGCGTTTTAGGAAATGCCTTTTGAAGTATGAACCCCAGAAAAAGCCACCTAGAGGTGACTGTAGAACCACCTTGCTATAGAACCTCATTTTCAAGGCAGGTTCTGGGTGAGTCTACAGAATCCTTCCGTAGCACAAGGTGATGCCTTTCAGCATATGTTTCTCTAATTCTGTGCAGGAAATCAGAGTAGAGAAAACAGCTTGAAAAACTGAATGGCCTCCTTCGGTGGGAAAATTGTGCAGCCATTGGGGCAGACAGGTTTCTCAGCAGAGCTTTGCAGGCCTCCTGGGGTCTGCAGCCTACAGCTTGGGGATCACAGGACTTGAGAATTAGCGTGATCCTTTCTGAATCTGAAATCCATTTCTCTCTCATATGTGTGTGTCCGGTTATGAAGATGGTCGGGGGAAGAACATGATTTATAGTAATCAACTTTGCATCATTGCTCCTAACTGCAAAGGGACTATTTATGTAATTTTCTTCCCACAAGAGTTTCCATTAATCCCATTGATGGAAGTATTCTATTCTTCAGCATGATGGTACTGAAATAGAGCACAGAGCATAATACTCTTCCTGCCTTCAAAAGTGAGAAAGAAACACAGGAGGGAAACTGACCTTGAAAAGTTAAATGCTTTGGTTTCTTACTAATTTAGAAATGTGAGTTGACAGTTTGATGCTCTAATTGCAAATTATATTTTAAAATATTTTCTTTTATCAACCTTGATAATTTAACAGAATTTACCAACTGGCAAGTTTCAAGCAGTTTTCTTTCCAAACTCTTCTGTACCACAGTGCTGCTCCTAATCATCTGTGAAAAAGCTGCCATGCAACAGAAGACTGGGAATTGCTAACAGTAATGATGAAAACTAATTCAAACCAGGCCACAGGTAGAAGCTTTTGCAAAAGCAATCTGCATCTTTTCAAGTTGGTCAAGCTAAAATTGCCTCTTAGAAAAGCAGTTTGTCTTTCATTACAAAGGAAGACAAGCTATTATCTCAGTACCCAACAAATACCTAATGCACAGGTCAAAAAATAGGCAACAATTATGTACTGAACAGGTAAAGTTTTATGCAAGTTTGTCTTCATTGCCTTTCCTTTTGTTTCTCTGACTCTGGAGTGGTTCACAATCACAGGTGTAGTGTAAAAATATAGGGGCTGTTCCTTTGCCAAGGTTTGTGGTCTAACCCTGGTTATGTATAAACTCTTCCCTGCTGCTCTAGAGAGCTGTCCTGTGAGCTGCCATCTCATTCCAAATAGGCTCCAAGCCTTTGCAGATCTAAGCTAATCCTGTTTCGATACTATTTTGAATGCTGTCATTTAATACTCATGTGTATTTCCCTGTCTTTCCCTGAAATAAAGTAATTTAGCACATTTCGTAAGAGAAGTGATAGTAGATGATCAGTTACATGGTGATGGGCAGTGTGAATCATGGTGTAAATCCTTTCAGGTGAGGAAGTACAGCTTTTGCTCCAGAGGGAAGATACTAGGAAGGGATGCCAATATTTTAACATGTTAATTGCATCTACTCGTTTGGTGCTGCTTTCATGCTCTCTTTTTGGCTTAATTCTCCTTAAATTAAACTGGATACCTAGTAAGATGACTAAATTGTACAAATTGGTGCAGATACATATGAAACAAGAGCTTGTGAGCTACTGCAATCACAGGAAATGACTCTTGAGTTAGTTGAGTTTCTTTTAAAGTACCTGCTGTTTTACCAAAAAATATCCCAAGCTAATTGATCTGTCTGTTGTTCTATTCACAGCTTTGTCATCATCTAAACTGTATGACAATTTAAATTTAAAAAAAACCCCAAAACCCACAAACAAAACCAAGCCCAAACAAAAAACCCACATAGATTCTGCAGACTACAAATAGGCAGTGCCTTTCTGTATGAGCTAGAGATCTGTTAGTTGCCTGCTCCTTTGGTTTAAGGCAGGTTTGAAATGTACTGTTTCTATATGTGTAACAGCTGACATTGTAGACGAAGTAATTTTTTTTTTTTTTGGCCAGCAGTAATTATCAACAACCTTGTAAGCAAAAGGAAGGAATGAATAAATAAAGGTTCTCTAAGAAGCGATTTAGATTCGTGCCAGTCGTTACTTACAAGCATTCTATTTAAAAGGCATTATTTAGGTTGCAGAGGTTCACAGCACACAAGACTACATTGACATAAACAATTTGCATGTTATTGTATAGATTCCAGAAAAATCCTCTTTCTCTGATCTGATTAAGGGCTCTGTCTTTAAAAGGATTTTGTATGTTTTTAAGTTAATATGCTGCGAAATCATCAGGACTCCTGGCAGCGCATAAATTAAGAATGCGCATGTATCCTCAAAGGACTGAGACCTAAATAAAACACATGCAGATGAACAGGATAGTTTTGAAATTTTTCTTAGATTTGAAGCAGGGCCAAACTTTGTTGTTAAGAAAAAAATTACTTCAGAGTGACCCAGTATGTATATAACCAGATTGAATGGGTAAAACCTAGGCAGGTAACAACACTCATCTAATGCAAATTAGTGCATTTTAATAATTGCATGCAGCCTGGATAAACAGAAAGTGATCGAAGACAGCATCACAAAATGGACACTATGAATTTATCAGTTCAACTGTGTCTGTATCTGTGAGTTAGAAGGATGTGTGTGGCACAGTTAGTCGTGGAGGCATTGTATGTTGTATGGAGTGTTCACTTTCAGAAGTTGTTTTTTGTTGAGAGCTAGTTTTGGAAAGCTAGGTGTGAATTTATTCTGCTGCTTCACAAGAATAAATATATTTGCTACTGCTGTACAGCTAAGATTGAAGATTTTGTGAGCATGGTGAATAGAATAAGTAAATTAGCTAGCACTGTAAATTATGAAGGCTTTTGGGCTCTTAGAGATATGGGTTTAAGTTTCTGGAAGACTGTTACATATTTTTTTTTTTTCTAAACTGTACAAAGATCTACTGGGCAGTCTAGAATATTAACTTCAGGTATATTGAGATCCTGGCAAGTTTTCTCTCTCCCCAATCCTGAGTCCTAGGAGCTTGGGAATCAGCCAGGAATTTCACTAGACAGGATAGTAGTCTTTAAGCATTGCTGTGTGTGAGATCTATCACTGATTTCCAAACGGGCATTTACATAAATGAAACAAAAACATAGGAGCTTTGTGCTGTGGGTATTTTCCCTACTTACGTTCTTTTTGTGGGTTTTTCTTCATATTTTTTTTTGTTTGTTTTATCTCTAATTTTCTCTTTGAAAGCATTTTCCCCCTCCCTTTTTGTCATAGAAAAGATAAATTTTAAGACTTCAAACAGGAATGCAAAGCTTTTCAGTTATGCTACCTTTGCATAATAAAACCCTGAATTAAATGTCAGGGTTACAATTATTGCTGGAGTGTGCTGGCAGCTGAGACTGGATACTCAAGATAAAAAGGTGGTAGAAACAACTATATTAGAGAGATCTAGTTCAAAGAACACTTATTAGGTTAAGGCAAAACGATTGATTAGGCTGGCTTTTGTGAGGTGTTTAGTTCTAATTTATTGGCAGGTTAATCTTAGTGGAGGGCTAAATGCCCACCCAGCGTCTTGGTCACTCCCCCTCCTCAGTAGAGCAGGAGGAGAAAATAGGCTGAGAAAGGGCAAGGCTTGAGATAAAGACCAGTTACTGTCAGGGGAAAACCAGACTCAACTCAGGGAGAACTGATTTCATTTATTGCCAATTAAAAAGGTTTGGGTAGTGAGAAACAGCACCTTTCTCCCCACGTTCCCTACACTCCCTTACTGCAGACCCCTTGGCCCTTCCATGAGGGCCAGGGGCATATGGCCAGTGTGCAGCACACTCTCTCCTTCCTTCCTCCTCATGCTTTTTCTTTCCTGTGGCATGGGCCTTTTCCTTCAGGAAAAGTCTCCATGGGCAACAATTCCTGTCAGGAAAATTTGCTCTACCACAGGCTGGCTGCAGGCCATAACCTGCTCCAGCTCCACAGAGCTCCTTCCTCTGCTTCTCTGACCTTTATGTTTCTCACTCTTTCTCTTCCCTCCTCTGTCCACCATTTCCCGCCCTTTCTTTAATGATATTTTGCCAGAGGCACCATTGGTGTCATTAATAAGGCTCTGCTGTATCCTGAGGTGAGTCCGTGGTGATGCTGATGAGAACTGGCTGGGCCCAGTGCAAGCCGGCCCCCACCTCTCCTGACAGGAGACAGCCCCTCTGCTGCCAGCACTACCCCCTACAAAATACTTCTTTTGGCTTTTGTTTTTTTTCTCATTCTCACCTCCAGCACACTGCCTTTACATAGCTAAGGAGGAAAATAAGAGATAAGCCAAAAGGTATTGCAAACCAAGGCATTGGCTGCATGTTTTCTGTTGCTCCCTTTCTGCTCATAAGGAGAGAATGACTGCAAACTATTGTCTTTCTGTCCATCATGAGGTGATGATTTGGGTTTCTCTTGATTATTTTATTTTTTTTTTTTTTCTGTGTTCTTACACCTCTTGTCAGAATTCTAGAAATCGTCCTTGATTGTAATTAGATTCTCGGAGCGTGGCCGCAGTGGTGAGGAAGCGGCACCGACGCTCCCCATGGGGCAGTCTGTGACATACCTGGCTAGCAGTGGCTGTTTTGCCTTAAAAGCTGTTTCAAATACAGATGGTACAGAAATGTGGCTTGACATTGCAATCTGCCCATCCATTACTAGTGAAACTGTTCCTAATGGTTTTGCTGACTTGTCTTGGGTCTCAGTTATCAACCAGCAAAATTGGTAATGGAATAGTACCTCTGTTTTAAAAAAATTCTTTAGACTTTTTTTTTTAGGAAAATGCCAGCAGTATAACTAAGTGTATGTGTGTGAACATCAGTAGGGCTGTTGATATCCTCATATTTAGGCACATACTTGTTCTTGCTTGAGGCCAGAATCAGTAGCCATCCTCTAGAATTTAGAGGTTATGTCCTTGCCTTCCAAACCCACTCTGCTTTTCCATTCATAGAATCGCATGGGGTTGGAAGGCACCTCTGGAGACCATCTAGTTCAACCCCCTTGACAAAGCAGCTCCACCTACAGCAGGTTGCACAGGAATGTGTCCAGGCAGGTTTGGAATGTCTCCAGAGAAGGAGACTCCTCCACCTCCCTGGGCAGACTGTTCCAGGGCTCTGCCATCCTCAAAGGAAAGAAGTTCCTCCTCATGTTTAGGTGGAACTTCTTACATTCAAGTTTGTGCCCATTTTCTCTTGTCCTATCCCTGGGCAACCATGGATAGGATATTCCATCACATCTAGAAGGCCTGATGGTAGAGGAAGAAATATCTGTAGTGTCCCAACAGTTTCTGCAAGAAAACCAACATTTTCAGGTATTTACAACTTCACTGAAATGTAATGACTCAGACCAAATTTTCCTGTGTGAGGTGTCCAAATAAAATTGAATTTTTGTGTAAGAAAATGTTTCTGTTACCCAAGAAAAATGCTTTTTTTTTTTTTTTTTTTTATTAATTTTGGAGGAACTCTGCTGCTCTTGTGTTTTGGAGCAGAAAGTGAAAGTTTTCTGGTCTGAAAGCAGCTACTGGCATTTACAACAATCCTCTTTGCCAGTATTTGGGAATGCAAATACATTTGATCCAATAATGAGGTTCTAAAAACTATGTATTGCAAGTGATATTCAGTACAATGCTGTATTAGAATTTGGCAGCTACATGTTGTCTACATTGAGAACATACTTTTCTGTAAAAGTCCTATGGACTCGAGGCTTTGTCCTTATTTCTGCCACAGAGCAATTGAGTGAAGCTAGATAAGTCAGTTAAGGAGTTCTAAGTTGGTCATTAAATTTACGTTATTTATTCTGAATACCTAATTTTGAGACTGTTTAGGTTTTTAGTTCTGAACTCCTATTCCTGTAGGAGATCTGTAGGAAGATATTAAAAAGGTTGAATATTTGGTGATTCTGTGAAATATTTTAGCTGCTAAAATTATTTTTAAATTATTTAAAATCATACAATTTTTTTGATGCCTGACTGTCTTACATCTGTGCAATTGGGTTTGGCTGCTGTTACCCCTTAGAAAATGTTTGAGGTGATGCTTTTATTACTTTAAAATTGCACCTCACATATAAACATTGTCTATTTTGGGCATGAAATGAACCATGCTTCAGCAGGAACACTGCTACCTTAGGACTTTGAAGGAACCTCAAGACATCAACCAGTCTGTTCTCCTAACCAAGATGGAATTAATCTACCCAGGTAATACTGAGAGGTGTGCCGAGAGCTTTCACAGCTCTCAGTAATGGCAGATGGCTATCGGTTCCAGTGCTTCAGAAGCCTCATTGCCACAAAGTTTTCCTTCACGTTGAACTGAAATCTCCCCTGCCTCAGTGCAGTGTAGTTAGGGGTTGTATTAAAACAAATGCACAGTTATGCAGATAGCTCTGGGTTTAACACTTTTTTTTTTTTTTTTTTTAACCTGAAGGTTGATTTTATATGTGTGAAGTGTCAAATGTAGTACATGCTGAGACTGGAAGTATTTTTCATCTGAAGATACCATATTTATGATTCAGTCAAAATAAATCAAAATAATCGATGATTGTTTTGAAAGCAAATTACAGGGAGTGCTATGTATCTACCATGGCAAGTTCTGAAGAGATGAGAATATCTTACACTAGAATGAGTTGTGTAAACATGGGTATTTATATACTCAACAGCAGCAAATCTTTGAGAGATTTTTGCTATTTTTTTTTTCTTGGCCATGTTTTCTCTGATCCCACTTCTATCCTAGAAGAGGAAGAGAAAACTGATGTTCCTGTCACGCATGTTGCATTATTGATTTTCATTCCAATTTACCCTAAGTTTTCTGTGCTGGAAATAATTAGACCCTGTGAACAGAGATGAAGCAAAAATCTATACAATGCTGGATTTCCAGAAATTAAGACAAGGGTGCCTAATTAATGTTGCATATAGAATGCCTTGTGGACGAATGAGCTTCCCTTTCTCCGAAGCAGCACAACAGTGGTTATGACAAATGTGCTGTTAATTAAATAGTGTTTATTGTGTGCCTGTAAAAATGGCATGGAGAAAAAAACCGAAACATTGGACAGCAGCAGCATTTTAGATCTCTGCAATTGGAAGAAAAGCCTGTGAAAAATAGACTTCTGGGCTTCCTAGTGATGGCAAGATATTTTATTCCATATGAAATTCACTCCATGGGATTGTCTCAAAGCTCTTTAAGAACCTGTAGTCACTGAAAATGTTTAGATATTTCAAAAGTTGGACTGGAAGCATGTTGGGAGGGTTAAGGACAGGAAAAACGTTCTTGGCAGCTGACGCTTAGGAACACAGTTTGCATCCGTAGGCAGCTGGTTAGGGACTGTTCAGAAAGTGAGTCAGGATCTGGAGGAAACCAGTAGATTAATTTTTCTTTGAGTAAAAGGTGGTCTGAAGGCGATTACAGAAAGACTGTGTAACACATCTTGAAAACTGAGAAGGCAGATATTTAGGAAGAATGTAAGAGAGAGAACTGAGGGAAAGTCTTCAGAGCAGAAATATCTAGAGGGAAAAATTGGAGGGCATCCAAGTTACCTGAAATAGACTAAGATAAAATGTGAGCTGTATTTGTATAAGTAACAAACAAGCTATTTGCTTGTATGTTTTGTTCCAAATAACACAAAGGTAAAGTTGTTCCTGACCCAGAAACATCCACTCGTTTAACTGCATCATAGACAGGCCTGAATTGGTGATTAAGCTTCCTGCAGTAGCATGTGCTGTCAGTGGTTTTGCAGGGGGCATCCTCTCTTCCCTCTCGAGTCTTCCTGAGCCCACTCTTGTTTCTTTTTCCTTGGCCATTCCCTTCCTACATCCAGAGGAGCTTAGGACTTCATTGCTAGCAAGTAGGATACTCCTGAGCTGATACTGCTGCTTTGTGGTGCATGGCCAGGTGTGTGCTGGTGAGAAAGGTCCTTTACGTTCTAGAGGCTGACAGAAGAATGTGTAGCAGCTCTGATGGATTAATTTTTATAGTTATTAGCTTGCTCACTTTTCTGTGAAGCTGGTCTCCATTTTAGCCGTCACCAGAATAACAATGTTAGGTGCCTGTGCATGCTGCAGAAAACAGCCATGGGTTTTTGGTGTCTCAGAAGTCTCCAATAGTAGAGGGATTCTGGGACAGTTGTTCTTGTCCTGTAATTTGCAGGCCACTGGTGTGCCTTCGTTCAGCCTTTAATTCTCCCCTTTTAGCTCTATTCCCTCCTTGCTCTTCTAGGTATCTGTTGTGGCCAATCTAAGCGATACGATTGCTCTCTGTACATATCTGGAGAATTTCAATAGCATCATTCCTTCCTTTTCTCTTCTCCATATAAATGCAAAGGATGTTCTTCTTCTTTAGGCAAAGATAGAAAACTCTCTCTCTAAGAAACTAGAGAATGAATAAAATGCAGGCTACTTGGTAGAGCAAATGAATTCAATTGATGAATCTGCAAGAATCTTCCTAGGCTGTGCCTTCAAACTGCAACAGATGTGTTTTCTGATGAAAATCTAGTTGACATAATTATGTTTTTAGGATGGATTTGGAAGAGGAAATTATTTTTCTCAATATAGTGGACAATGGGGTTCTGTTTTAGGAATTTTATGAAATAATTTGAGTGCAGGAGAAAAGTACTATTAGTGTGCCTTCTGAGACCTCTCTTTTCTTCCCATTTGGCTGCTTAGCATCATCTCTCTCTACTCTCCTTCTGTTTTAATAAGTGTTATTTTGTAAACTTTTGGCTCTGCACAACTGGAATACGTGCACACACAGGTTATGTGATTCCTCTCCCTGTTGTTGTGTTTGGATTCTGAATTCCAGATTTAATCTGTTAAAATAACCTACTCCTGGGACTTAAGTCAGCTCCTAGATACTTCTTGATGTTCAACAAATAGTAAAGCATTACAATAATTTAAATCAAATAACCAAATGTATATGAAATGCACTACTTGTTATCTTCCCAACAGATTTATTTTCTTCCCTGGATCCTTTTTAAGCTGCCCTGCAGTTGCCAAATCAAAAATAAACCAAGTTTTCAGTATAGGGGTGTGATAAGTGTATGATTTCCATTACATCTTAGTGTGCTACATAATAAAAAGTGAAAACATCTAACACATTTTGAGTATAGAATTGAAATGGATTTTCTAGCCTAGTCGCAGTGGATAGGTACTGCAGTGATGGCAAAGGCTGTGGCTCCTGGGCTGTAATTGTCGTTTGAGGTATTTCTCAGTGCTGGGAGACTTTGGACCTGTGGGTACAAGGAGAAGAAGAAAAAAGTCAGAGTCCTTTTTCCCTTTGGCCATCAGCAGCAGACTGACAAGCCACTGCTGGTGAAGTTGTTTGGGGTGTGGGGAAAAAGGGGTTCATATTTGTGGGGCTTGTTCATTTTACTTTGCTACATGTTTGTAAGAATATAATCTAACAAAGTATTTTAAAAATGTATTTGAGTGTTTTAATCAACTGGAACTTCAAGACACTGAAAACAATTCCGGCTTCGCAGAATGTTTTGGGTTTTTTTCTTTGGTAGCAGAAGAAATTCATCTACATACCATATATTTTAAATTCTTATGAGCAGAGAAAGCTTCGCTGCTTGCTCAGTCCATATAGAATCAAAGTCCTCTGCCCTGACTTAAATGAATCTCACTGCTGTGTATTTCCTATAAAATGGAATTAATACAGAATATAATCTGACTTTCTTTTCTCTTGTAGCTTGGCTTTACACCCCCAGAAAGACATTGTAGTCACTGGCAGTGATGACCACCTCTGGAAAATGTGGGCTTTACCTGATGGGAACATCAGTGTGACAGGTGAAGGTCACACTGATTGGCTTTTGGGCTGCTGCTTCCATTCCAAGGTTAGTGCAAACAGTCCCCTGAACTAGCACTAATCCCTTCTGGGGAGTATTTGTTTGCTCTTTCTTTGTTCACTGGCTGCTTTGATGACTTTCTATTCTCGGTGTAACCCTGTGCTCTCCACTGAATTTTCAAACATGTAGATAAATGTTCCTCTGGCTTTCAGTGTGTTGACTTAAGATTGATTGCTTTTAGTATTTTGTACATCTTAAACTTTGTCCATGTGCCAGTGCACATAACAAGGAGTAATAAGCTTTTTAGGTCTCGCCGTATTTATTTTCTCTGTGTTCACACACTATAACACAGTTCCATTATTAATCTTACAGAAAAGTTGGTTTCTTGTATTAGGCATTATTTGTCCTATGACTAACAGTATTCGAGTTCACCCAGAGAATAAGAATATGAACTTTCTTCCTTTCTCTTTATACAGATTTGAAGCTGAATTAGTAGATGAAAGTGAACATTGAAAACAAGAAATAAATATTTAGGTTACAAGGTTCACAGAAGTAGGCCAAACATGAACTAGATTTCTTGGTCGTTCTCCTGAAAAATAGAACACCATTCTACTCTTGAAATCAAATTTTTTTAATACTGAGCCTCTCTATGTTAAAATGATTTTGCATCAGATTTGTGAGGCTGCAGTTGTAATAGTGTTCTTTACTGTTAATATAATAAAGGTCTGCCAGGCTATTCACCTGAGGTTTACTTATAAAAGAACATTATTAAGCCTCTAAAATTCTATTTTCCCTGTATTTATTTTATGAAGCAATATTAGCTCTTTATGAGAAAGAAAAGTATCCTATTTAATTTCATGGTTCTTTCTGATTTCTGATATTCTAATGAGTTAGCAAACACAATCCTCTAAATACAAGAAAATCCCCTCCCTGTTTTCAGTACCTCAAGAACAAGGATTCATGCTTTCTGGGATGGATTAAACATGCACTTACTCTTTTCTTGCATCTCTCCTATGAAAGACAGGCTTTCTCTTAAGATGCTTGTGTTTCACAATGTTCTCTTTTTCATGAGTATATCCTTAGAAATAAGTTTGTTTATTTAAAAGAAGAGAATAATATTTGACTTAATTATGTCTAGTACAGGAAGGAGAGAATTGGAAGGTTCAGCTTCTTATTTTAAGATAGTAGGAAAATTTGTCTATTACTGAATGACAAATTGCACAATTTGTGAACATGCTGGACAAGTCTAACTTGCAGATAAACAGAATGCTGCCTTTACCTCTTACCTGTTATGAATATAAAACTCATCACCAGGAAAGAAAGGGAACTACAATTAGAAGAGCATGTTATCATTTATAAAGCTGCTGGGCATGCTAATCAGATCTCGATAATGCATTGTTACCATGACACCCGCTGACTCAGAGACTCAAAACTATTTTCTCATTAGTCTTTGACCAGAATACAGTCCTTTCAATAGGCTTTCCTATTTCTCATTCAATTATTGAAATTAAAATGAGTTGAGGTACATCATTATTCTCTTGCAGTATAAATTGACTCCTGCTGAATTCTCTGGAGTGAATCAAAAGCAGTGCTGTTAAAATATTGTCTTCCATTACTGGATAAAATATATATAATGTGACAGAATACATTTAATCATACTTTTTTTAAAAGTAAGGGACTTCTATATATCAGATGTTCCAGAAGTAAAAACAATTAAATAAAAATGGAAACTTCCCATTTAATTTTTCTGGAATCAAATATAGTTAGTCTCTAGTTTTGTTCCCCTTTTAAAGATCCAAAATTTGAAAAATATTTTTTATGGCACTGGACTATTAAATTGTGAATTTCTACCCAGAAATCTGGGTAGAACTCCCACATTTTCTGCATTCTTTCCTTTTTGTCCTCTGTTAGGTTATTTCTTTTCTCCATCTGCAAGATCGGGTTTAAAGCAATCTTCCCCTCTGGTCTGAGAACTACTCTGTGTAGCCTCAGGACGTGTGTGCATGCACAGTCAAACACGCAAGTCACCTTTCAAGTCATCTTTGGGCAACATCAGAATCCTCCACACAGGGTCATTGGGTATACTAATAATTTGAGGAGAAAAAGATCTAGAGCTATGCTGTGAATTTAACTGATACTTTTACACATACAAATGATTTAAAATCCCAGAAATCCATTTTTACGTGCTCACAGTGTGCTATCACATGAACAAAGGTCTTTCTTGTAGTTTTCTTGTTACCCCTGTTTACACAGTGCTGTCACAGTTGCAGATCTTGTTGGTAGCCATGAAGATTTATAACCTTCAAGCTGAAGGTACCATTGCGTTTACATCTCCTCAGCTTGTCCAAGCAATGAGAGAAAGTGGGTTGGTAGAAGGAATTCAGATGTATACAACAAAAAGGTAAAGGTATGTTTTAGACTCTGAACCTTGCCTGCTGATTAATACATAATAGTGATGAGGATTGTAACTTGAATCTTCCCCAGTACTGATGTACAACAATATCCTTAAGTACCATGATGCCATTGAGTCTTAGGGACAAAGGCCACTGAGTTTGTGAAGAGTTGTTGGATGGAGGGCATCATTATCCTCCTCACTATGCACTTCATTCCACGATTATTTTTGCTTAAAAACACATCTCCTTCACATCTGAGCAAAGTAGTGTGAGGTGAGAGTGTGTGGTTTGCTGAAGCTTTGGGGCCTAGTGGTGTGTCACTTTTGCATTGCACCTACTGATCTTCAGTCTGTATAAAGGATCTTACTCCTCCCGTGTTCTCTGCATGGCAGTGGCTCCCAAGACAACAGATGAAGGGGAGCAGACTGGCTCCCTGCATGTGAGGAGAGCAGAACATCTCTGTTGTGATGCTTTCTGCAGATCTGAGAGTAGAATTTTGCCTTAAGCTTTTAAAATAGAAGTAAAACTTCAAACAGGTCCCCTCATCTACAGAGTACAGCAGCTGGAGGAAGGGAGGAGAACAGTGATTCTTTTTGAAGCTCAGGTGACAAGTGGTCAAACTTAAAAAACAAACAGTATTTTTACTCCAGTCTAGCTGAATAGTACTTTGAGATGAATTAGCTATTGCAAATTCCTGTCACTGTTGAAAAAATGTAGGAATGTTTTCCACCTTGTGTTTTGAATGTGTGAAGGAGTGAGGGAGTCAGAGTGCCTCCTGCTGCAGTCATGTACAGGAGCTTCATGTTAAGAATCTGGATGGCTGGAGAAAAGCTGAGTAGTGTACCCTGTGGATACCAGGTGGCCCAAATGTTTGACTAGCAGACAAAAGTCTGTATCTTGTGCCAGTTTCTGGAATAAGCTGATGATGCTCATGCTACACCTTTAAGTACCATTGTCTAATTACACTAAGATGTTTCAGGGCATGTGCAAGATTTATTTTTCTTTATTACTTTAGCCACCCAGGAAGGTTAGTATCAAGCTGTGCAGCATAGCAGAGGTGTTTAATGTCTGATAAAATCTCAGGAAGCAGTAAAATATTGTGTTTTCACCCCGTGTGTGCTGATATAATACGTAATGTCCTTAACATATTAATAAAGATTAATCAAGTCAACTATTTTAAAATGTTTGTAGGCCATTTCATGCAAATGAATTCAGTCTGTGGAATATGATGAATTTCTGAACTGAAAGAAACTGGGAACTGTAGGTTCTTAAAACTATTTAAAACTTGCACTGAAAATTGTCAGCTTCTTTATAATGTCCTGTTCACCTGAGGCAGAAGCTGAATTTGCCTGTATTCTTTCTATTGCTGTTTCAACTCTCAGGGTTTCTGAGGAAAGAAATCAAAACAGTTATAACTTTTATTACTATACAAAAAAAATCATAATAGCTGTCTTGAACTGTGTGGATTTTCTTTAAGTTCTATTTAACTGAAAGCTGAAAGGTGCATATTGTCTGCTCAGTAATTGGGGGGGGGGGGGGGGGCTAGGACAAGTACATTCATGCATCAAGCATCTTGTAATAAAGGTAGTTCTGTTTTGTTATTTGTAGGAAAAGGTGCCAGTGAGGGGATGCAAGAGAAAGATGGGGTCTAAAAAAACAATCCATATTCTGAAAGAAGAGAAGCAGCTGTAAATTGTGTATCTCAAAGCTGAAGAAGGTGATGTTAGCCTGAGAAAAATCCGTGTGTGGATAGATGAGAAAGAAAGCCTTGTAGAGACAAGGTGAGAAGGAATTAGCAGAATATATTGGAGGGTGAATTTGAGGACTCAGAGTGTTTGAACTGCTTGGGGAGGGATTAACAACTCTGGGTGGGCTTGAATTCACATAAGAAGCTTTTAGAGGAATTCTGTAGCACATGAGAGCAGACTAGGGGGGGATGGTGATTTCGATGCTCCCTAAGTGACTGGGAGGCTAGGGGTAGTTGGCAATGAAATATCCATGAACACTTGGTCTGCAGAAAACTATAAGCACCTGTCTTTAAACCCATGGTCTCTTCCAGCTGTGTCGAGCTGACAGCATAAAATCACCACTGGTTTTATGCTGACAAACCCATAAGCAACCAAAAGCTGTGAAATCTGCTCTTGACTTTAGGTATGCCCTGTCCTTAATGAAAATTTAAGGCTCGCTGGGGAACAATTTGGAAAATCCATTTGGATGCTGAGAACCCTCTTCCAGGCTTAAAATGTACAGTACTGTTGGGTGACTGAGCATCAGAGTAGTCTCTTGTGTCTAAGTACAAGATGTTCCTGACAATCTTGAATGAAAGGCACCAGGTTAGTTACGTTTTCTCAAAGTTTTAAAGAGCAGTGATTGATAAATAGGAAATTGTGGAAGTAAGACTCTGTCAGTGAGGAAGATGTTACCTCATTGTATGAGAACTTCTAAGGTTTAAAAGAAATAATTCCTGAGTGGAATTGAAGCCAGAATAAACTGAGAAACTGAAATGAATTCTTCCTGATTTTACTTTTTACATTATCTTAATTTTTTTCAGCATGTTGTTATTTGGGCCTATGAAGAAACCATCGAGAGATGGATTTCAATGTGAAAAAAGGATAGCATGTAAAGCCCAGCAGAACAGTGAACCATGAACAGAGGGAGGGTGTAGAGAAGCCTCTGAGGAGTGATGGGAGAGAGGGACAAAGTTTAGGAGGGAAGGCATTCACAGGAAGGACAGTCAGATCAGATTTCAAGACAGCCACGATCAGCTGTTCAGAAGTAACAGGCAAAATCTGACACTGCTCATTGCTCTCTGTCTCAGAGGACTTGTGCTTGGAGAAGGAGGGAAATGCTGCTGAGGACCAAAAATCAGGCTTGACGGGTTGGCAGGTATGTGTACAATTTCAGAATTTCACAGTGAACATGCTTTTGTAGTTTGAGAGCCTGTACTGCTTTGATTATCAAGGTGAATTAAAGAATTAAAAGCAGGAAGCAGGCTTTTTTTTTTTTTTTGTCCACCACCTCTACAGCTCTTGGTTCCATATGGGCTGAACTGGTGAGGAGGGTCCTGTTACTCATGGATGCTGATGCATTGGTCCACACCAATCTTCTTCCCAGTTATGATATTCTCATATATCAGTGTGTGGTGAGCAGGGTACAAAGAGAGTCAAACAGACAATCTGACACAAAAAATAAATGGCTGCTTTCTGTTTGGTTACATATAACAAATAATACTTTTTAAATAACTGAAAATGTACATGGCACATGAAGCCTCAGCAAATCAAAAGCATTTGCTGACATTGAGTAAGTTCTCAGTAGCAGGATAATTTTAAACATTCTACTGACATCAAATATATTCCTCCTCATACTCTAATAATTCCTAATGCCACTCTTAGATTTATTTTTACTTCTATGGAAAGAAACAAGAATTATCTGTTAATGGCATTTTGTTTAATGTACTGACTTTGAAGTATTGATGTGATAGTTATTTGGTGAAACTAGGGAGGCTTCCAGATCAAGCAGTTACTGCTTAAATTATGATTCCAGGATCTATAAAATGTTGCTACAAGCTAATGTTTTTAAGTTTTAGTTACGTACAGTCAAATGCTACTGTATTTAAGCTGTAATTTAACATAAAGATGTATGGTTTGACTATGCTACTGGATGTTTTTTCTAATTAGAGACCCTCACATCCACTTCTGAGGCTCTTCAAAAAGTCAGGCTGGGTCAACACCATACATGTTAATCCACTCAGGTCCAAAGAAAGTTCTTTGAGAAGTCAAGGAAAGAACAGGCTGAGAATTTGGCTCCATCAGGGACCCTTGAAAATTCCATTATGGAAAAGTTTCAGCTATGATGTGCTCAGGTACCTTCCTGTTTGTTGTGCTCCAGATGGCTTTTTCTGGTGGCGTTAAAGAATTGTGTGTTTTCGTGGGATTACTGCCCAATCCCAGACTTGTCTGTGCAGGCCCTGGGTCTCCCAGAGAATCCATTGTGTAGGCACTCTGCACCATGCCATTAATGGCATCTTTCAGCCTGACAATGGCGAGCTTGCAATAATGTAGAAGTAGCCTTTCTAGTTAATTATACTCATGGCTTGTGGCCTGGAGATACACACAGGGGAGAAAGGGACCTTGCTGCCCCAGGAGGTTTCACAGATAAGGGAAGTGCTGTGTTCAAACCAAGAGTAAGTCTGGCCAGGCAAGCTGTGGTGTAACTCTAAAAGAACTAGTGAGGGGGAATTTAAATATAAATGTTCACCCTTTCTGTCTGTCCACTAAACCAACCAGACTTATGTTCTCGATGAAAGGATCTCGGATGTTACTGTTAATATATGAGATTTCTATCCACTAACAGTGATCTTCAGATGAACGTTTTCTCTTAGTTTTTAAGTCACAAATGCTGAGTTCCACATTAAAGGAGGCTGAGACTTAAAAGCCGCTAACTCCACTCTGAGCATTAACAACAGAAAGAGTTGTAAGATTCTTGTTAATCACAAAGGTCTCGATTAGCTATTGGTGGAATAGAATTACTCTGATTTGTGCTTTTCATACAGCCTTTGAAAACCTAATCCAGGGTTCACTGCAGAAACAGATGTTTTTTATTTATCCTTTTATTGCTGTGGATAGCTATTAAAGAAATGCAAGATAGTCTACTACGTTTTACTTAGAGCTTTTGAACAGCATTTGTACTGCAAAGGCATAATGATTTAATTTCTTAGAGAGTCTCGGATTCTCACATAGTTCAACAAAGCCTTCAGTTACCAGATTACATATTAAAATTGACAATGGTTAGAAGTTTCTTTTGAGTGGCACGATTAATTTTCAGTCATCTAACTGGCTTTATATAACACATCATACTTAGCAGACTAGACATCTAAAATGCTTTGTCAAACTGAGCTAATACAGGAAGTCGAAAGAAAAAATTTGCATTCACTTATTCTGCAAAAAGAAAACTATTTCAGAAGCCTTTCAGCCAGTTACACGGCATACAGTATTAACTTTGTACTTCATGTTTTAAATATAGCAAAATTTTTATTTCAAAAGTAGCTTTATTTCAAAATCTTTGGCAATCTTCCTACTTGTGATACAAGGAAACAGTCTTCACATAATATCATTCTCTCTCGGGCCCACAAAGCCTACTATTTTTACTTTACAAACATGTTTGAGTGGGTGGGCATTAGATTTCCTTTGGGATTCTCAATCTCATTATTTTTATCAATAAAAAGCCTCTGCTGGACAAAGGAATAAATCACATATAAATGAAATATGAGAGATTACATGAGAAGCTCAGCTTTTGCTTAGTCTAATCCAATATCTTTGGCTGAACGTCTCAATGTCAAAGGCTTTATAAGTATTCTACAGGATCAGTCTGGCAAAGAGAAATCAATAACCAGGTAATGGATTTGATTAAAATTTTTCCCCTTCCACCCACTCCCACAAGCCAAATGTTTCTACCCATACTAATCTCTTCTGGCACATGTAACTGTTGGTTATTCTCTGTGGAGTTTGGGGATATAGATCTAAAAAAATGTTTTATATCATTTCAGAGGGCTGTGTTAACTGTTGATGAGTATCTATTTTAAGAAAAAGCCATGTATGTATCTCATAGTATTTTTCTTTAGAGAGATCAGTTCTGCAATGGTCTTGTGGAAAATGTGGGAGGATGATAATTGCAACTTCACTACACATTTAGATCCTGTTTTGCTGTGCAGAAGTTGCCACCTTTTTTTCTGCTACTCCTGCCACACTGAGGAGCTTTTTATTTCTCAGTCCGGGATACCCAGCAGGTGTCCAGAGTTCTGGAGATTTTATTGCTCAAATCATTAGGTGTCTTCATTACACCAGTCCCTCTGGTCTTTTAGATGGTTGTATTAACAGACTGTGGGCTATCTGTAATGTTCAGCTTCAAGAAACAGTAATAATTAGACTCTTAGTATTCTCCACAGATGTTATCTTGGTTTAAAGACGTAGTTTTCCATACCAAAAGGAAGAAAAAAGACTATTGCATACAGTTAAGTCACAGCTGCTTTACTTGTAGAAATTTGTTTGGACTTTGCTCCACTTTTCCTCTTTTTAAATCTATCCGTCAGTTACCAGAACTGTCCTTGAAGCTATTCTAAACTAGAAATACTTTGCAGGACAAAATGCAACTTCTTTCTTTTATATCAGGTGCCTTAAGAGTCTATCATTATATTGATTTCAAAAAAGCAAACAGTCTCTAGTTCCATAGTGTGGTTACTGAATAGGCTTCACTTTTCATCCAGAATGACCATGCTCTAATGAAAAACTACCTTTGGCTTCTGTTTCTTGGTGGAAACATTGACCACTCAAAGTTAGAGTGGTCTAGAGTGGTAGAGATTCACTAATAATATCTCCATTATAATAATTCAGCAAAAAGCACGAGAGAGAGAAATGCTGATGAGAGTTGAAGAGGGGAAAAGGAAGAAACTGGCTGACAGAAGCAGCAGTTCTCCTATTGAGCAATTCTAATATATATTTGAAATAATTACAGGAAGGAAATAAATTGTAATAAAATGCTGCCCTTTTATGAAACTGCTCTATAGTTGCTTTCACAGGTAGCTTTACGCACTGATTGAATTTCAAAACAGGGATTGAAAACCTTATTGAAGCTTGAGTGTGAAGCTAATAAATAGTAGGAAACCTTTCCAATGTTAAACCATGACATCTTATTTTGAAGACCAAAGATTTTACGTCAGAGCTATTTTGTGGATTGTCCTGTTGGGTATTTTCTGCTGGTTAAAACTTGTAGCTCAGACTCTTAAAAATCCCTTGTGCAGTGGGAGCTGGTTAAAAGGTGCTGGTGATGGTGGTGTTTTGCTCTGGCCTCTAAGGCATTATTGTAACTGGAATGAATTAAGGCCTCTTGCATTTTTAGAAATTTATGATAGGGTGCTTACACCGAGTCTTTTTTCCCTTTTTTTGTTTCTTGATGCAGTTGTAAACACTGAAAATATGTAGTTGTTTTTTTCATTTGTATGTATATTTTTTGTCTCCTGTATGTTAGTTTTCTTTTGTGGGGATACACAATGAGAAACTTCATTTCTCTTTGTCTTGGTGGGGGGAGAAAGCAACGTGGATTCGGAGATACAAGTCTTGTTTCACAAGGTGTATGAGCACATGCCCGCTTCCCAGCAAGCTATAAAATGATTTCTTTTTCCAGAGTTAAGGCTGAGTGGCAGTTTACTTTCAGGGAAAGCAAAGACTGTGCTAGGAAAGCCAGTTAAAGTGTAGGGAAGAGGGCAAAGAAGAGAGTTCGAGGCAATCAACTTCCAGGGGTTGTTACTCAGACTTACAAAACACCTAGAGAAATACCCAGAGAAACATCAGCCCTGACCAGCTCTCTGTGCTTGCTGGAGGATGTTTGGTCCCCACCACCCCCTTAGCCAGATGTTCCTCTGCCTCGCTCCACTTGGAGCAGTTGCTGCTTGGGTTGCTCAGCTGCTGGTGCCAAATGAAACTCCATGGCTTGTTTACTTCTGAGGAGAAGACGGGGGTCAGAGGGAAGGACTCAGCCTATGGGTCACTAGCCAGAAAATTATCAGGATTTTTTTTCTTAAATGTTACTAGTCTGACCAGTCTTACATGCATGCACACAGTCTCTAAAATGAAACCGAATCCTTAGCTGCAATTTTTCAAATTATTTTCCCTGAGAAAGTGAGATGGGGTGCCAAAGGCTTGGTATGTCAACACTCTAGTTTTTGGAACAGTTTTAACATGGTAAAAGTGGATTCCGTTTTGGTCAAGTCCAACAATTTAATTCAAACTCAGAATTTCTTGGGGAGTTCTTACAGAGCTGCTGTGGTTGCTTTTGTCTGATCTTTACCTTGTTCATTTGCCTTTTTTTTTTTTTTTTTGGATGAGCTAATACCATTTTTAGTGATTGGTGTGTTGTCCCTCCATCACAAATATGAAACATCTTTTTAAAGCCTCTTTCAAATAGAACTCAGACTTCATACCCACAGTATGAAGTATTTGAACTCCTAATGGGAATAAAAAGATACTCAGTGTTTTTATAGTATTATTTAAATTATTATTTAGCTATCTTATGTTTATAATGTCATTTAAATTTTATGCTTGTCTATAAGATGTATAGATAAATGTACTGAATGTTTTGCTTACATAGAAATAATCTCATTATTCTTAAATGATTGTTTTGTGTTGCTATACTTTCTCATTATCTGAATTTTAGACCTAAAACCAGCCAAATTTAGTATTTGGAACATTAAGCCAACCTAATCATATTGATTGAAAAGGCATAATGATTATGGGTTTCACAAAACAGATGTCAAGTTTAATCATTCTCTTTGCAACGAAAGTTTATTCAGTTATTTAAATTCAGCAATATTTTGATGTGATTGTTTTGAGTCAGAGGAAACTTACTGATCAGGTGTGTGGGTAATTAAATCTGGTGTTTACTTGAAAGAAAGAAAATAGTTTCTATATGATAACCACTTTGATAAAGAAAGGAGGAGGAATATGCAGTTGAAATCTCTTTATGGAGTACGAATAAAATGGTATCCTAAACCTATTAGTTCAGCTTCAGTGAAGCAATGAATATGTTCTGTGAAAGTTTTGCAGAAATTTGCCAGTTCATCTTGGAATTCTTGGGCTTCCTTTCCTACACCTGACCCTGATTTTCAGTTTCTACTATTCCTGGTACAGCTGCTGCCAGGAAGTCACCAGAAACAATTCAGTTTTGCAGACCTTCAGTTCATTTATTTATGTTGTGAGAAAAAAAGATGTTGTTCGCTGTGGTGGCTTCACATTTTGAGTAGTTTAGAATTTATTCTAGCTTCACCATCATCCCAGTTTGAAGATGAAGAGTTGGAATTGCAGAACACTGCTGCCTTCTCTCTGGGGTTGGGTTGAGTTTCACTGGGCTGACCCTGTGTTTCTGCTGAGCATGTTACTCTCATTCTGCTCAGAGTTGTTACGCATGTCAAAACATCTCTCTTAATAGAATCTCTTGTGTTATGTTTCTTTGTGTGCAATTATAATCTTGATGGCTTTAACATTCCTGGTTCATTATTGTTTTCTTCTCTGCAATAAAGGCAATTGTTTTTTCCCCAGAGTCTGCTGCAAAGGTTCTAATAGAGTAGCTAAGGAGATATCCGTGTTTGTTATATTGTTAAAATGTGTGTTTCCTAAAGTGTAGCTGTTAAAATAACAAACATTGGTGTTAGAGTTGACTAGAGAATGGCAATTCAATTGAGGTAGTGTCTAAGATATTTGAATTGGAAATAAACACCAAATATTGGTAGCGTTTACAAAAATTGAATTGCACCAACATATTTCTTTTCAAGGTAGGAGGCTTAGGTTTTATATAAATATTGCTCTGATATTTTTAAAAAAAGACTTTAAAAGGGGAGGGTGCTTTTTTTAATCTGTATGACTGACTGACTACATCTCTGGCTTGAAGTATTCAGGCAGAGGTTCAAATCCCCGTTTTGGCAGATGATGCAGGTTTTTGCTATGCCCGTGCTATGGGGAGCTGTTGTGGAGGGGATGCTCTTGAGTTTTTCCTCTTTTGTCTGTATCCAGCCACTCTCTTCCAGTCCCTGGACTTTGGAAAGCTCTGGTGAACATTGAGGCTATTTGGACAACTTGACTACCAGAACGCTTCACTTCCATTTTTTTCCACAGGATTATTTTTCTGCTAATATAATGCTAATGAGGGGCATGTGTGTCTGAGGAATGCCATGTGAAACCTCATCCTAGTCACAGTGATCTATCTGTGATGATGAAAAATAGCATTCTGAATTAGGTGGAAGAAAAACTTGATTACTGGTTTATTGTGTTTGAAGTCAGAACCTTCCTTTTCATACAGTAGCATCAGAGTCATTCATTTATTTCATCTTGCCCAAAATGATCTAATGGGTACAATTCAGTAGATGTTGGAATGATTAATGCACACTGGTTGGTGATGCATGACATTTAATTAGATATTTTAGCTCAAATATACAAGATTCATCCTTACAAAGATTTAAATATGGTTGGTTTAGTCCTGGTTGCTACTTAATTCCATTTTTAGGTCTGCAGTATTTCCTAATGAGTTTCTTTTGTATTTAATATGTGGGGTTTTTTTAGTAAACCATGTGGTATTTATGCCCTTCCTTTGAGTAGTATGTTTTGGGATCAATGTGTGAAGATTTGGGATTTCCTGGCAGAAGTCTTATTTCAAGGACTGGGCCTTATGTTACTGCTTTCAACTGTGAATTACTTTAAAAGTAATCATTAGCATGTAGTAAGGTTTACTGACTGAAGTAAGGAAAACTTGTGTTGAGTACAAACTCCAGATATGAACTGTACAACTGTCATTTAGTTGTGTATTTATGTATTTTCCCTCAAGCTGCATCATTGCCAGTATTTGGGTAACTTTGTGTACCAAACAGTTGCAGTGGCACAAGGAGCCGAGGGAGTGGGCTCCTCTGAATGAGCATTGGGACTTGTGCAGCCGTTGAAGGATGTGGATGTGGAACTGTGTTCTTGGCTTATTGTAACTGTATTCCTGCATTGGAGTAGTGTGTATATAAAATGAATGGGAAACAGAAGGAAAGAAGGCCACAGTATATGTGTCCACACTTCAGATCAGCTTTCAGAGTGGTTGGCTTGGAGGTTTTGGTGGTGGTGGTTGTTTTTTATTTTTCCCCTTTCTTGAGCAAGCAGGTATTAGATTGCATGGCCTCACGAATGGAAATTCAATTTTCATACAAAGCCTTTATATGAAAGGATGGAAGATTATATTACTTATGGTATGCTGCTTTCTCTTACACCAGTCCAGGATCCTGTTTGTGTTCAGCATTTCTATTTCTCCTCCAGTCTTGGACTTTGAATTCTTATTGATCACTGTCTCCATTAACTAATTCCCTGCCTTTGGCTGTGTTCATATCCCTGGGGCATGGATCAGTAAAGGTTGTCAGTTGCCCAAAATACAGACACTTGGCTAGTGTTTTCTTGGGTTTCGCTGTCAAGATCATTACACAGCCCAAGTTAAAAATTCTTCCAGGTGCCTGGGAAATGTTCAAATCCCAATGCAGAACTTTCCACAGGCTGTGAAATCTGTGTGCACTCACTGAACTCTGTGCATATGAATATGCGGCTTAAAAATGATGGTTTGTACAAACATGCAAATAGGATTAATGACTGTGGTTCATTACTGACTATTGATTGAGATTGGATATCACTGGACAACCATTTGGGCATGATAATGGATTTGAAATGACTGAACCACAACTTTGTGTTTCAGAGGAACCATGTCACAGAATTATCATTGCTAATGTAGGTCATAAATCCGTTCATGTATCTGAACTCCTTCCAAACCACATTTTTTTCCCTACTTCAACAGCCCTTCATTAAAATTTGAGGGTTTGGAATCCCTCCAAGGAAGGAAAAACAACACACACGCCTGAATGGGATGGGTGTTGAGATTAAGTATCACACATCATTAGCATGCTATTTAATATATGTTATGTGTATTGATTGGTGCTGTGCATGATTTTGTGTGAGCTAAATACACTAGTTTCTGTTAAAAATATAATAGTGTATAGGGAGACTTTAACTTAAATGGACAGTGTTTGAGAGAGACAACACAGAATAGATACCATTTCTGGAAAACACGGAAGCTTTGCAATGTTTAATTTCAAGCAAAATAATTATTCCTCATGAAGTGAATGGAGGAAGAATTAGTTGGTAATATGCTAAAGCAAGATCGCATGAGTGGACCCAGGAACAGCGTTTACCTTCAGCATAAGCAGCCTTTTGTAATTGCCAGGGAGCTCACTAGCCAGGCTCCTACAAGCTCCCTGCTTCAAATAGGATGCCCAAATGCTCCTGCCTCTTGGTAAATGTAGAATTTTGGTGTGGGGTGCTGGGCACGCACTGGCTGAAAGCTTATAGAAGAGGCTTTTTATTTAATTTAAGAAAAGATATTTTTTGTCGTTAAAAAGGTAATTATTAATTGGTCTTTTAAATTTTGCATAGAGCCCTTCATTGTCTAGAGTCTGCCATCCTGCTGGCATGCATTTTGCTCTATCTAATCTCCAAGTATTGTAGCTACTTTATCTTTTGTCTTTTCGTTTTTATTCCGTACCTGGCATACTTCCAAAGCCTCCTAAAAGGCAATTCTGCATGGAGTAAAAATTGCCTTCTACCAGGTGCCCAAATTATTTTAAAATCTCATTTAACCACTTTTAATTACGTGCCATTGAAAGACAGCTGACTCATTTTTTTTTAAGACTTAAAAAAGGGTAGCCTGTAGTGAATGGTAACGCTCAATATTTTTGCGGGGGTACTAAGCCAATCTCAGCAAGATAATGGATTTGAATGTTGCAGGCCTGACTGGTCTGTATAGATTATAACCTGAATTGGAGCAACCTGCTGCCTTGTGGGCATAAAAAAAAATATATCATCATAACCACCCAGAATACAGAACCGTAGGCTGTGTTTAGGGTAGGCCAAAACCTTGAAATAAAGGAATAATTGTGCACTGGGACAGAGACAAGCTGGTAAGAGCAGTGGGAAAGGCACCAAGTGAAAGAGGGTTTTTCTGTGTGTGCGTAGCTAGATATGTCAGCACTACTCAGTTCAGAAAGGGAAAATGCTTTAAAATATGGAAGACTGGTTTATAAATCATTTTTTAATTCATTGTGTGAAAGTTCATGTATATCATACGGGAATTCTTTTTGGTTAAAGGAGCTTGTTATATCTAAATTATTCCAGATATGAAATTGTCACTTTTAAAGTGTAATGTAATCTCAAGGAAGCTTTAATAAAGAAGGTGAGCTTCATTGAAAGAAATGATTACTGCTTTTGTGATGACTAGTCCCAGTGTCTGTCTTACCTAGAATCGGTGACAAATGATGCTATGCCAAAAGATTGATTTATGATTTTTTCCCCCTTGATGTCGTAGCCAGCTGTCAGCCGGGTGGAATGGCAGGGGGGAACAGTTATCCTGTCTTGAGTCAATATAGAAGCATGAAATATGATGAAAAGATCTAGCCTTTAGGTGATGTAAAATGAAAAACTACCTCGGGTTTTGCACTTGGCATACTATGCATTGACAGTCTCCTGAAGATTTCCAGCTGCTGCCCTTGTGTCACAGACTTTTGCAGGACGGTTTGCATTTTTCTTCTGAGACAACCTGCCACGTACCGATGTACTGTTCACCATCTGCTGGTTACTGCTCTGCTTCCTGGCTTTGAAACTTCTTCATTGGTTTATAAAACGTCAGTTTATGATTGATTTTGAATTTTTGAAATTTAATTCCTTTTTCCCTCAGCTTTGATGATAAATGAGGAAAAGAAAAAGTATTTTTTTTGTGATTCTACAGCTGGGTATTCTAGCATTCACCTTCTTGGTAAATGACATTTTATGTCTATTAATAAAACAGGAGTAAAATTGGACTTAAGATTATTCTGAAGGGTGGAACATACTACAATTACTACATAAGATGTTAGACACATAGTCCATGAGGATAATGAAACCAACATGCAAAATGAACCGTAGATATCGAAAAACCTAGGGGTTTTAATAAGAAGTGTCACTGTAAATAATTAATGTGACTCAGAGTTCCAGTAACAAAAGAAGTGAACTGTATCTCAAGTCTGCTTCAATGTTAGAAATCGATTAGAAACAAAATCTTTGTGGCTGAGTGTTTTACTTAAATACAGATTAAGAACACAAAGATGGTGGCACGTACTACATTCGTCTGGACCATCATCCTGTCACCAGCAGTGAGAACCAGGGGTTGCCTAGGGATGTATAAGAATAGGAAAGGCTGTTGTGAGGTTTTGGCTTAGTACCCTCCTGGACTCTACTTTTTATTTCAACCAGTTCTTGAGCCGGTTGCAGTTTCCATGTAATCCTTGATGTATTCATCTCCCAGGACTTTATTCTACCTTCCTTTGTACCCACAAAGAGTTGGATCCATGTTGTCCTTTATCAAGGAACTATGCAAGTCTCCTGCCTGGTGTGGAAAAATAATCTGTTGCCTTTTAAATACTTTTTTAATGGGAACTTTTAAAATAACATGTTGACTCCAGCCTTCTTTGATTTCAGCCTGATTTTCACCACCTCTAGTGAGAAGAAAATGAGGGGCTACACACCATGGCAAAATAGGACAATAAAGAAGAGTTTTGGTGACTGGACAGCTGAACTGATGTTTGATGTTTTCAGTCCCTTATGTTGTTTTTATTACCAAATGGGAAAGAGTGTTTAAATACAGCTCTTATAACCAAAGATGGGACCTCGTTGATAGGTATTTACTTTCTGAAGTGTAACTGTCTGGGTCACTGTTTTTGTTTCCAAGTACAATGAAGCTTACAAGGATGTACTTCACCCCCCACCTTGCTGCTTCTGTGCATGTTCCTTGCACCCTCTCTCATGCTCTCTAGTAACTTTTAACCTGCAGGCTTATTCTGATAAAAGTCAGAAGACAGAAATCTCATGGATCAATCAGCTCCTGATACATTTATTTAATCAACAGCTAAGATGATGGGGTGAAGAGGCAAAAGATAATTCCATAGGCAAACAGGCTTCGTTTGTGCTGTTTTTCATGGAATAATTCAGTTTTTCTAGACATTACCTGTGTTTCTTTCCTCTTTGGCCTAACATAAAATGTCAGCAAAATTAATCCTTAACAATATTTCTTCCCTTGGGCTTTGCTGTGCTTAGGGTCTCCCTGCGCTGATATTGCAAATAGTATAGTAGCTTTCAGAATTTTGCTTTAGATTACTTGCATGAATAGAGGTAAATAAGAGACATATTTTTTCCAATTAAGCGATTAGAATATTGATTGTAAAGTGGTTTTTTTCAGTTGCCATGGTAAGAGACTGTTAACCTTCAATATTTAGTCTGTATTTTTAAAATTTTTTGTTGTCGAGTTGCTGATGCTGATGTTGTACGTTAAAGTTCGAGTGCAATGCTGCAGCTCTTTTAGGACACAAAACTTTTTAACATGTTGTGTTTGTTTTAATGTGTTGCTTTGAGAACCATTATTTGACAGCACTGTCTGTGAGGCTTTTGATTTAAGATGTATTTGTCTCGGGGAAGGAGCTGTATCTTAGTTTGTCTGCAGAACTCTGGGCACGTCCACAGCACTACATAAATAGCACAGACAAATGCTAGTAGCACAGATGTTACTACATTCACTTAATGCCATGTAGACAAAATTGTTGACTGATTCCCAGTGCTGTTCCTGGCAACTTTTAAAAATATTTCTGTGTATAACTCTTATGATAGAGCGGGCAGAGAAGTCTGCCTTACTATTATGTACTAAATAAACTGTAGAGCAAGATGTTCTCTCTCTCCACCACTATTCAGAATAAAGCTGACTACGGATGCTCAGTGTTTACAAAGAGGTATTGCTCCAGTCAGTGATGTGAGGGATTGAAAGAGGGATGTCCTAGGCAGGTAGGTCTAATGATGCAGATGGCTTTATCATTTATTTTGGCTGATGCAAAATGACAATCCTTGTAAATTTTGAAGGATGGGAAGTGTTGGATGTTGACAGCTGATGTTGTAAAGCAGATTAGCTTGCTAGCTCTACATTCCACATCATCTTCAGAGGTAACCTGAGTAATCCCCCTGGAGCAGCTCAGGGTTCAGGTCTAAGTCCATCATCCAGAAACATTTGAACAAGGCTCAGTAATTGAAGCTGCTTTGACTGTTGATCTTACATCTGCTATATTCGCAGGGCAACACTATCAGTGGAGCTGTTGCCTCCATGTGACTGGTAATCCAGAAAGGTACTCAGTCACCTGGAATGTTGTAGCATAACTCTGTGCCAAAGGCTCATGTTGTCATTGAATATGACACTTAATTATTGATGTGTCTACAACTCAGTATTAATGGAGAGGCATCTTGTAGTGAGAACAGTGAAGCTGGAAGAAGGAGGAATACATAATGAAAGGAAATGTGTGTGTTTAGAATATAAGGGAGGAAAGATTTGTTAAGGCTTGAGAAGGTAATGCTCCATCTGCTTTTGTAGAATGCAGAATTAACATTTCTAAAGTTTTTGCCCACTGTAACTGTTTCTGGAAGGGTAGGTTTATAGCATCAATTAGGCATACCTGAAATCAGTTGAAGGGTAGAACGGTTTGTGTATTTAGTATTAAGAAAAAAAAGATCTACCCATAGAGACAACGCAGGGGTTACATGTGCCATACACCTTCCATTGCCTAAGCCTTTTACAAGTTTTTTCTACTCAAATACTTTTTTCTAAACTATACAGGCATATTTCATCCCTTACAGTGCTTTGATCTGCTAGAAAGCCTAAACAGAAAACCCCCCAAACAGACCAAGCGAGGCCACACAGACCCAACTGATTGGGTCCATATAACACTGCACATGAACATACTCCCACTTTCTTTAAAAAAAATTACTGGCGCATAACTTCTACAAGTTGGCAAAGTATATGTGAATGTGTTTCAAGGGACAGAAAAAGATTGGAATCACATAGTTCTTGTCTCCTAACATGTTGTCTGGTTCTTTAATTTGTTTGTTAAATAAGAATTAAAGCGGTTTATTATCTGCATTAAAGATATACGCAATGCACAATTACTTGTAGCTTAAATTCAGTTGGAGATTGTGTGTAGCTGCTGGTAATTAAAACTGAGCATCTAATGTCATACTTCCATATTTTTTATATAAAAATCAGTACGCATTTTATTTGAAAATTGGTCACATGGTAGAGGACTGTTTTGGGAATCACAGACTGGTAAACTGATAGCCTAAATCATTAAAAACATCTGCTCTTCCTGATATCCCCCCCAGTTAATCTTATATGTATACGGCAGTAAAAAAAATGTTGGCATAACAAAACATTACCTCAGAATTTGGGGTGTTTCTTTTTATCTCCCAGGATTAAAAAATGCTGCAAATCAGAAAAAGTATTGGTCATTGGTGGTCAGAAAAATGTCATTGGTGGTCAGCTATTAAGTAGATAGGATTTTTTTCTAAAAGCAGCATTTTGCTTTGGATGCCTGACTTAGCACTTTTTCTTTGTGACCTGTGTGTCTGGTTTGAACACTAGGGTGCAATGAAGATTTCACAACCAAAAGGTGCAGGCCCTGGTGCTAAAACAACTGACAGCTGTCATTCCTCTAAAGCAGCAGTTTGTGCTTCCCAGAAATCCTGATCTGAAGTGGATACATCATGAATACTTGCAGATCCTCAACAAATACAAGTGGCCTTTCTTTAGTGAAGTGATGCTTTTTTTTTTTCTTTATGCCCAGGGAAAATTAGGGAGCTTGTGTTGCAGGGGACTGGGGCGCTGGGCCCCTTTGTTCCTGAATATTTTTGCCCTAGATTGTCAGTCTGTTCCTCAAAACTTTTCCAAGCTACACTTTTGTTTTCAATCTTGGCTTTTTTTCCCTTTGATCTGTAAGGAGGACTAAACCTCATTTGTTGCTCTTTCCCCTGCCACAGATTGCCAAATTGAATCCATTTCAAGTACCTTCCTGCTCATATCTGTTTTCTGAAAGATTTTCATCCCTGCCTGGATGGTATATTCTTAAAATTCAGCCCAAGGAGCCAGTTACTTGTGTAGCATTTTGGGGATCATATATTAAAAAATACACAAGCAATAAATCTCTTGTTGTGATTCACAACAGTGGCAGCACATACGACCCTCTGAATCAATTATAGATTTCATCATTCCCACTTTATATGTGCTTCTGAATTTGTTTTAAAATAGCTCTTATTACATAAATGTGTTAGGGGTATGATAATTTGTCATTTTGCTAATTTTATCTGTCTCCAGAAGCGAGATCCACCTTGAGTTATTAAAAGTACAAGTGTTTCATTAATAAAAGCACATTTATTCCTAGCAGCCTGACAAAATTATCCCAAACCCTTCCTCAGGCTTCCAGCCTTTATGCTTTGATATACGTGAAAAAAGCTTCAGAATCATTCCTGTGCAATGTTAAAGTTTTTGAGAGATTAATCTCTCAAAGTTTTTTCTTGGGCACGGGGGTGTAACCACTGTAATGAGGATTATAATGATATTTTCACAAAAAATAGCAATCTAAACTGTAAGTGTTAAAAATAGTCAAAAGTTTAGGTAGGTGATATTTCATAATGGCAAGTTCCCCCTTAAGATTTATCAGGTAAATGATGCACATATTTCAAGCTGTCTTAGTAGGTGCTTTTACAGAACAGTCTGGTGGATATCTGTTGGAAAAGGAGAAAAGGAAGAATATAAAAAAAGTTTCACACACCTCTGGCCCCCGACCTTTTTTTATTTTCTTTTTTTTACAGTGCAATGATGAGCTAAATATTTCTGAGCATATTCTTAGGATGAAGTTTCACAGTAACGTTTGGTATCAACCCTTGAGCTGTTCCCACAGTTTTATATCCAGAGATTTGGAAGAAGGATTTTTACTGCCTGTATTACTGCGCATTTTCCAGTATTCAAAAAAACCCAGAGTTTATTGGATCCTAAAGGCAAGATCTTCACCTTGATATTAGTGAGATAATACCAGAAGTTGGTCTGAAAACCCAAGCTTGGAATATTTTTGACCTATATTTTTGTGTATTATCCCCAAACATCTTTCCTTTGCCTTTTTAGTAAACAAAATAGAAAATTTCCATGATTCCTGGTATAACTTGGAAAGGCTGCAAAAATGTCAGTATTTTGAAAGAGTTTGGGATGAAGAGGCTGTAATATCAGTTGATTTAACTTTTTGACTGGGAAAGCTTGTAGAAATTATATTGAGAATTATATATGGGATACCTGGATACATTTGTTATAGTGAAACATTGGTAGGTGTCAGCATGGCTTTGGAAATTACATCTCAGAAATCTGTTAGAGTTCTCTGAAGGGTGTGCTGAGCATTTGGTCAAGAAAGATCTGGAAATCTGGTGTACTTGGATTTTTCAGTAAATTCCTCTTAAGGTCATTTGACACAAACTCTCAAAAGAAGCAGAACTGCCCTGAATAAAGTAGAAATTTATCTTCCAAATTTAAAAACTGGCGAAATAAAAGGAATGTAACTTCCAGAAGGAAGAAATTAGACTTAAGTCCTATATGGATCTGTGCTGGGTCCTAGGTTACTAAGATGATCTTGGAATTTGGGGATGAGAATAAGGTGCATCAGTATGCTGACCATATGAGTTTACCGTACCATAGGGATGGTAAAAACAAAGGTTGCGCGTGAAAAATTACAGTAAAAATTCCTGTTGCAACAGTTGACAGGGAAGTGGAAGATGAAAATCAGTGCAGATGAGAGAAAAAATGGTCCTTCAACATCTTTATCAATGATCTGGACAAGGGGATCAAATGCTCCCACAGCAAATTTACAGACAACACCAAGTTGGGTGGGAGTGTTGATCT